>PVJC01009612.1:0-45498 GCA_004026665.1 Murina feae | reverse complement strand
ATTGTCATAGAACAAAATCTATGCTTTATGCACTTTCCACAGTGCCATCATATTTCTGACTCCTATGCATTTCTTCCCCACTTCTAGAAAGCTATTGGAGGGATAGGCCTGAACCTATCTATGCCACCCAAGTAACACAAAATATGCTACTTTCTAGTCAGATTTAACATGAGCACTTACCAGACCTTCATCCTTAGAGTTTTCAAGGCCTCAGTTAGATGGTCATCTGGCCCCTGCATGAGCACTTCAGTGGCTCTAGTTCCCTAATCCATTTGGAACCTTGTTCTGTTGTTAGACCACTTGAATCACAGAAAGGTCTTCCCTATGTTGGGCCAAAATCTGCCTCCTATAACTTGCTCCTACTCACTCCAGCTCTAGCTTCTGCAGGTACAAGGAATAAGTCAACGCCCCCTCCAGTGTGACAGCATACAAATACTTGAAGATAATTAACAAATCCTAAATCTCCTCTCACCCAGACTACAGGTCCTTTTAGCTTTCCGCATATCCCACTTACAACAAAAAGGGAAATGAACACTCACCACACTTCACCATCCCGACTTCATAGCACTTCCGGAGTCGGCAGGCTTGGCAGCTTTTGCGCCGGTTCTTATCTATTGTACACTGATTTGTCGCTGGACAGATATAATCATTATGTCCTGCAGCAAAACAAAAAGATGAAGGTTGTTGTTACAATATGCTCCTGGTCAACACACCGATTATGCTACCCAGCTGAGAGATAAGAGACATCTTTTTGACGACAGGCACAGGTACAAAGGCCAAGTTCAGCCTCATCCATGCCTTGTTAGTAAAGGAAACCTAGGAATATTTTAATATCCTACTTTTTGACCAATAGGTTATTCTCTGCATGTACTTAGAATTCTCAAATGATACACTTAGAAATATTCTCCTTTGGACATGGAAAGTGACATAGTCACCTGGAAGTGATTTGCTCCAAATCACAGAGCTTCCTCAGATATCAGGTCACAAATTCAACTGCTTATATTCTTTAACATATATCCCCCTTTTTACAGAGAGGGATAGAGAGTTAGAAACATCTATAAGAGAGAAACATTGATCAGCTACTTTCCTGCACGCCTCCTACTGGGGATGTGCCCACAACCAAGGTACATGCCCTTGACCAGAATCTAACCTGGGACCTAGTTTAGTTCTTTTATTTGACTATGAATTCCGGGAATAAGGGAATAAAGAAATTAGCAAACTAAATAAAAACAAAAAGAACTGCTATAACAATGGCTGAAGATTATTCTTCTCAATTCTTCACTCCCTCCCTCAGCCTTGTGACCTTGTTTGTAGTGTGCTAGAGTGGGCAGAACATACTTCCCCACCAACTGATGATGGACTTGGTCATGGGACTTGCTTTAGTCAATGGCATGTTTGTAGATGTGCTACTCCAACAATATGACTTGGCCTCAAGTCCCCATAAGAAAATGCCTCAGGTAGCCACTGGCCCAAAGACAATATGGAGAGAAATGGAGCTCAATCCAAGCTTTATGAAGAGAGCCAACCTAACCAACTCCCAGACCTACAACTAAGAAAAATAATGCTCATTATAGTAAAATACTAGTTATATTGCAATTTCTAACTAAAGACAATGGTACTTCTTTTAATTCTTTTTTTTCTTTTAATTCTTTTAAGGAAGAGAGAAGAAAATTTCCATTTCAGAAATTGTTTCAGACACTACATGGGAGATGGATTAGAGACAGCAAGCTGATGGAGGCCAGGAGACCAGGTGAGAACCTGCTGTAGCTGTACAAATCAGAGCTGAGGCTGTCTGGACTGAGTGATGGTACGAAGAATGAAGAGAGCTACTGGAATCTGAGAGATTTAGGGAATGTAATAGGAGAGAATAGAATTATAATTTAAAAGATGAAAAATAAAAGTGCATAGGATATTTTGGTACCTTATTTCTTTTTCTTTTTTTTTTTAATATATTTTATTGATTTTTTACAGAGAGGGATAGAGAGTTAGAAACATCTATGAGAGAGAAACATCGATCAGCTGCCTCCTGCACACCTCTTACTGGGGATATGCCCACAACCAAGGTACATGCCCTTGACCAGAATCGAACCTGGGACCTTTCAGTCCACAGGTGGACGCTCTATCCACTGAGCCAAACCAGTTAGGGTGGTACCTTATTTCTTAATTGTGTCTTTCTAATAAACAATATGGCCTGATCTTTTTAAAAAATATATTTTATTTATTTTTTACAGAGAGAAAGGGAGAGGGATAGAGATTTAGAAACATCAATGAGAGAGAAAGATCAATCAGCTGCCTCCTGCACATCCCCCACTGGGGATGTGTCTGCAACCAAGGTACATGACCTTGACTGGAATCAAACCTGGGACCCTTTAGTCTGCAGACCGACGTTCTATCCACTGAGCCAAACCAGCTAGGGCTGTCCTGAACTTCTTACATTCAAGCTACAATGGGCCAGAATTTCAACATAGGAAATAGATGAGTCTCAATGATAAATTAAATGGGCAAGTCATAAAAGAAACAAATCACAAACAAAAAATAAAGGAGAAGATTCCATTAATGTAAAGTTCAAAATTAGAGAAAATCAAACTGCATTATTTAGGGATGTATGCTTAGGTGGTAAAACCACAGCAAGGACGTCAGAAGTCAGGATTGTGTTACCTCTGCAGGAAGGGAAGGAGCTGTGACTAGAAGAACCACCCAGAGGACTCTGAAGATATCCTATTTGGTGACCTGAGCATTGGTTACACAGGTGATTGTATTCTTTAAAGAGGATATAAATAAATACTGGAATAAATAGCATTCCTTAACTCTATCCTCTCGGAGAGCCTGGAAGCAGGGCCATCCAAGAACAATGAGCAAACTAGCACCCAGATCTTAGTTTATAAATATCATTCTCTTTCTAAGAAGAAACAGGCTCTTTGGAGAAACAGTTTACTTCAGGTCTGGGGCAGAGATAGTACAAGATGAACCTGAAACAGCTTGTTGTGCTGGGAAGTAAAGAAATGCCCTAGAGTTCCTGGGGGTAAAAGGAAGGATATTTGTAATACTTTCAACAATAAAGATTTCTTTAAGTGCCCAAGAAATATGGGTACATCACACACACACACACATACACACACACACAAACACACACACGAAAAGTAAAGCAAACAAACTTATAGACACAGACAACAGTATGGTGATTACAAAGGTAGAGGGAGGATAAAGAGAGTAAAGGAGGTAAATATATGGTGATGGAAAGAGACTAGACTTTGGGTGGTAAGCACACAATGCAATGTAAAGATGATGTATCATAGAACAGTATACTTGAACTTATTAATGTATTAATCAATGTCACCCAATACATTTAATTCAATAAAAAAAAAGACAGTGACTTCAGCACATTTGGGCTGGCAAGGGAGGAACAGCACGGCAAGGACAGGTGAGGTGATGGCCTAACTGGCCTTGAAAGCAGGTGTGTACAATTTGGTGTAAAAAGGTGATTTAAAAAAACTACTCAGCCCAACAGGAATTTGGAGACTGGAAGGGAAATAGTATAAACCAAAACAAAGAAACAAAAGGATTGTGGAAGAAAGCTCCACTAGTTCAGGATAAGACAGGCCTCTAGATCAATTCCCAAAACCCACTGGAGTTGAATTTCTGACCTCTGACCATTTCTGTAAGATGTATTTATTCTCTCTTCCTCAGGAGCCAGCGCACCATCATGTCTGTTACTCATGCTAGATATTAAACATAAGTCAAAGGAAGAAACAATATCTGCAGTTCCTACTCATTGAACACACATGTTTTTCCAAGCTTTATCTTGACAAGAGTTGCAACTAGATGTCTTCTCCCAAGAAGATGGTGATGGATAATTGTAAGGCAAGACCCATTTGAGTTCTGGGGTTCTGAGGTGGAGATCCACAACTTATAAAGTGCTTTAAGCTTGAAACAATCCACCTCACCCCCAAACACACATGATCCTCTAAACTGCTCACCGAGTACTTTGTGTATAAGAGGCCAGTGGTGAAATTTTTGCCAGGTCATCTGCCAAACTATTTAAAGCAAAAGTGGAAAACTCAAGAAACAACTAACGATACTCTTGTACCTTGAATGCTTCTTTTAAAAAAGGCCTTACATCCTTCACATGACCAGACTCCATAGTGATATCCTGATGCGTAGTCGCTGCAGACGGCACAGACGTGGGCATCCCTCTTTGAACTTGGACTAGTAACAGGGCTGGCACAACTGCTCCCACTAACCTTCCTTTTCAATGTCTCTCTGGAGGCAAAGAAAACATTCTTGTAAAAAGCATTAAGGGGAAAATAGAGACTTTTTTAGGAAAACACAAAAACACAGCATGCAGCATGAATGTTGCTTCATTTATCTCTTTGCCCTCCAGGGTTCATAAACACTAAATTGTCATTTCACTTACAAGATAAAGAGGATCCAAACTGAAAGTAAAGTAAAAATTTCTTGTTCAAACCCAAATCACTTCATCTGAAGAAAAGCGACGTCAATGGTCACGATTGTGAGTTCTCTCCACAACACAGATCTACAAACTCAACTCGAATTAATGAGAACTCGAATATTAAAATGGATATTCTAGAATATCATGTTCTAGGTGCTCTAAGTAATCACTGTGACTAACAAAAACCTCATATAATGTATATCTTTCTTCTCACAAAATCATAAAGCGATTTGAATAATGCCCATGAACTACAGTAAAAACTAGATTTACCTGTTTACAGGTAAAGTGTGGTCTAGTGATCTTGCTTCACACCAAGGACTCTTTTGAGGTTCTGTGTACAGAACTGAAGACTGGCAATGGATGGCTAAAGGAGAGGGGTGGCCAGGAGTTGGCCACAACATGTTTGGGCTTGTGGTCTGTCGACCAGGTCCACCCTCCGAGTTACTGACGCTGCTGGGAATGCTGTAATTCATCACAGCCGGGCTGTAGAATGCCATGGCTGAGTATTCATGGCGGCTCTCTACATAGGGGGAAGGTATGTATATGGGGCCGTGCTCCAGGGGAAGGACGGATTGGCTGCAGTTGTAGGAGGCTGGAGAGTTAAGGCTAGATGGTGAGTTTTTGATATCCATGTCTTGAATAGGTAACATCTGAGAAAACTCCTTGTGAGAAGAGCCACACAGGGACATTATAATGGTCTCAGTCTCATGGGCAGGTATAACGGCTGTAAAGAGTAACAAAAGACATTTCTTAGTCAGATATACAGGCATAACTATTTAAAATGCTTAAGCATTTTTATTAAACACACACACACACACACACACACACACACACACACACACTGGTATGCGCTTAGAAATATATCCTGAAAGATACACATGAAAATATTAGCCTCAGAGGGAAGGACATATGAAGCAAGGGACTCTCATTTTCTACTTCATTCACTTCTTTACTGTTCTTGTTGATAACCAGAAGAATTTTTACCATGGGGATGTGTTATAAAATTAAAATTCATAGGTTTATATAAAATTACTGTGTGTGGTTTTAACCTGGAACAAGATAAAGTTGTTATGGAAAATTAATCAGGAATAACCAGGGAACCCCAGAAAGAGCACATCGATGAGCAGGGCCAACAGTAAAGAACAAGGGCTCACTAGGTCAATGTAACTGTCAGTTATCACTTCACTCAGCTCCTGTAGATGCTCCCTTACAACAATCCAGTTGCTTAGCATTTAAAATGACGCAATGCTAAACTTTTCTCGGGAGAGGGCGCTGCAGGGACACCGCAGGAGGAAGAGCATGCTGTGATTTCTGGCCCACTCCTTATTTCCTATTTGCGTTCATGACAAAGCTAAGGTGACCAGACGTCCCGCTTTTGGCGGGACAGTCCCGATTTTTAACAATTTGTCCCGCTAGGGAACGGCGGGAGAACGGGAAGGGAATATACGGTTTTCGGCGGCCATGTGGCTATTTAGCCAGGATATGAGTTTTCTATTATTTTTGTTAATTTTATAATGTTAAACTTATTAATAATAACAAATAACTGTTGAGAACTGATTATCGAGAACTGCTTATCAAAGTTTGCATTGTTGATCAGTTGTTAGAATTCGATCACCACTGTTTGGACTTAATGAACAATGGCATTTTTGGGGATTGGCAACAACGAAAACATTTTGTAACTGTCTCTCAGACAATACACATCCTACTGCGTGCTAGTAAGCTAGTTAAACAAGTGATGTCATTACAAATCAGCTATTCAGATAATTTAGGTAATTTATTTATTTCATAAATACATAAATTTTCTTGAATTTAGCAGACAGTACTCATTTATATTTTATAGTGGCGGCAAAAAGTCTAGCGCCGGCCTTGAAAGTGACACTTACAACTTATGTTACAGCAAATTCAGAGGAAAAATAATACAAGTTAGTATTGTTAGTATTTAGAAAGAAATATAGGATTTAAATTAAAATTAAAATAACACGTTGTCCTTACCAGGAACTAATGCTGCGACTGAATGTGTTTTTTCTACGGTAAATAAAGTGTGGACATCAGAAAAATCACAACTAAGTGTTGAGACTTTGAAAGCCATTTTATGTGTGAAATACAATTTAACAAATTCTTGTGAAAAATTTCATGACCTTTTATTTTATATATATATATTTTATTGATTTTTTTACAGAGAGGAAGGGAGAGGGATAGAGAGCTAGAAATATTGATAAGAGAGAAACATGATCAATCAGCTGCTTCCTGCACACCTCCCACTAGGGATGCGCCAGCAACCAAGGTACATGCCCTTCACAGGAATCAAAGCTGGGACCCTTCAGTCCGCAGGCCGATGCTCCATCCACTGAGCCAAACTGGCTAGGGCAAAAAAAATTTCATGACCTTTTAAACGACAGTAATCTACTAAAAAAAATTCACTCAAATGAGAAATATGCCAAAGAATAAAATAATACTATAATTTTTTTATTTATTATATTTGTAAATTGTACTTATGTTGAAATTTTAAAACATATATTACAATACTATTTTTGTGTTCTATGAAAATTTTTGTTGCTCCATATAGACCAAATTTTTAATCAAGAACCCCCCCCCCCCATCGGGGTAGGGGACGATGGGGGAAGGTCAAGAGGGGGGAAAAAAGATACATATGTACTACTCTTTGTAATATTTTAAGTAATAAAAAAAAAAACACCCCCTCCACCCCCACCACCGTCAATGGTGTCCCGCTTTACCAATGTTAAAATCTGGTCACCTTAGACAAAGCCCATTCCAATTATCTTTAGTTGTCTCCTTCATCCAATTACCTTTAATCACCAAGGCACACTGGTTTTTTTTTCTCCACGGTGCCTTTTCCCATGCTGTCCTTTGCCACCATCTGAGCAAGCTCCCTTATCTGAGCATCTGCAATAGGCTCCTTACTCCTCATCCAAAGAGCAGCCAGATTAACATTCTTCAAACCCAGCCCTGATCAGCCCTCCCTTCCCACCAGCCTCTGCAGTGAGTCACGGTCTCCTAATGTTCAAAGCCCTCCACTGTTGTTCCATCCCATGGTTCCACTCTGATCTGCCATTTTCCTACAGGACACCTGCCATGTCATAAGGAATATGCAAAGTCCACTGTGAAGTGGTTGGCATTGTATGCGTTAACAGTTTTGTTCATTCTTAACACCCCTATAGTTAACATACAAGTTTAATCCTTCTTATCAGATTACAACTATATAGAATCCTTCTTGAAAATGGTAGAGGTGGGGTAGAATTACAATTAGATTTTAAACTCCTTGAAGGCACCCACTATATTTTATTTACCTCCCACCACAACTCAATAATTATTTGTGCCCTAGCCGGTTTGGCTCACTGGATAGAGCATCGGCCTGTGGACTCAAAGGTCCCAGGTTCCATTCCAGTCAAGGGCATGTACCTTGGTTGCGGGCACATCCCCAGTGGAGGTGTGCAGGAGGCAGCTGATCGATGTTTCTCTCTCATGGATGTTCCTAACTCTCTATCCCTCTCCCTTCCTCTCTGTAAAAAATCAATAAAATATATATTTAAAAAAAAAAAAGTATTTGTTATAAGAATGCGGAAATGTATTTAAAATATAAGATTTCACCAAGCAAGGGTATTAATCAAAGATGGGAGCACTTCTCAGCAGGCATGGTGCCGTGCTGAGAGAGGGGATTTGAAGGAGTCCCCAAACATGCACCCTGCCTTCGGGGAACCCTGTCCAGGTAAAGGAGGCAGGATGGACCAGGTAAATGATAATGAACTAATACAAAAGGTGCTACCATTTCTAACCAACACTGATTGACCGCAAAGGACAGGAAAGAGAATGGGAGCTGGAGAATGTAGGATGGAGGAAGTCTATTTTGTTTTTTAAATCTATGCGCATTTTATTGGTCAGGAGTAATTTCATGTTTCAATTACTTAGATTCCCAATCAACATATACAATCCCTGATTCCTAATAGAAAATATGCAGGATAAAATTAACAACTGCCAAAAGTTTCCAATTTTTTTAAATTGTGATAAAAAGATATAACATAAAATTTACCATCATAACCATTTCTAAGTGTGCAGTTCACTAATGTTAAGTACATTCATACTGTTATGCAACCAATCTCTAGAACTCTTTTCATCTTGTAAAATTAAAACTCAACATCTGATAAACAACAGCTTCCCCCAGTCCTCCCTCCCCCAGCCCAGCAACCACCTTACTTTCTGTATCTATGGATTTGACTACTTGGTGCTTCATATAAATGGGATAATACAGTATTTGCCTTTTTGCGACTGACTTCTTTCATTTAGCATAATGTCCTCAAGGTTCACCCATGTTGCTGCACGTGTTAGAATTGCCTTCCTTTTTACCACTAAAATCCACTGTATTTATGGACTACATTTTGTTCATCAATGAAGGGTTTTAAATAGATGCTTGAAAACATTCATTGATCCATGGAAATGACCTAGGTTAGAGTGAGTGGCTGACACAGGAGAGACCATAGGAGTTGGTAATTAGGTCACTGGTAACCGTGTAGATGGCAGATCCAGGACTGACAGCACTGCAAAAACTTCTCTTATTTCAATCCACCTACACATACATCTGCTCACTGTACTGATGTTTTCAATATTGTATCTTGACAACTTCATTTTAGTGCATTGTTTTTGCTACATGATCTTAGCATATCTTATATAAGCAAATATTTCATCAAAAGGCATTTAAAGCACATTAACTGCACAATTTAAACCATATACAATTATAACAATTGAAAGCAAAATATTTAAAGTAACAGGTGTAACAAATTGTATCTATGCATAATAAAATGGAGGTAGTATCTAAATTTTGTTTTTATTAAACTTTTTTTTTAAGTGTAAGAAAACAGGCTGGTGTACCAAATTATATAAATAAACAGTATATCCAAAAGTTAGTGTGGTCACCATGTTGAGTATAGTAACTTTCTTATACAAAGTACTACTCAAGGTAAACTTATATATGAATAAAGTCAACACTCTCAATAATCAAATGAAGACTAAATTATATTCAGGAAATTATGAAGCAGGAAAGCAGTGAATTTTAGAATAACAATTTCAACAGGAGATTTCAAATTAATACTCAATTAGCCTTGGCCGGTGGCTCAGTTGGAGTACCATCCTATACATCAAAAAGTTGGGGTTTCAATTCCCAGTCAGAGCACATAACTAGGTTCCAGTTTCAATCTCCAGTCAGGGCACTTAAGGAGGCAACTGATAAATGTGTGTCTCTCTCTCTCTCTCTCTCTCTCCCTCCCTCTCCCTCCCCCTCTCTCTCTCTCTCTCATCAATAAACATATCCTCGGGTGAGGATTAAAGAAATTAATACTTAAAGAAAAACAAAAAAATCATTTTGGTCAATGATGGTAATACTGAATTTCATGTTGTCTCAACTTTACACTGCCCAAAAGAAACATATTTAGCATTTTAGCAAAGTATTTCAGCAAAGACAACAAACAACTTCTATATTTTCCTTTCATTAGGACTCTTAAAATATTAAGCTTCTACTGACACAAAGTGATAAATAGTAGCATGGAAATTCACCAACCTGAAATAACACCTCCCTTTACCTCGTTGGAAGATAATCACAGAATTTTATATGAATATTACATCTCTCTCAGAAGCAGAGAATCAATCTCATCACTCATTTTCACCTATAAGTGAAACTTTTATTCTCGGCTCAGAAATGCTGAAATGACCTGTCAGACACACACCACTAAAATGGCAAATACCAGGATTCATCTAAGCAATCAATCAGGTGCCACGGCGACACTGCTGAGGAAACTTGGATTTCACATATATACTCCAATCAACCTCTCTAGAATTTCCACACATCCCTGTACCATGATAATTAATGTGAGAGAACTGGTTGCCGGACAGTGATTAAAAGACCGTACGTTGTTTTCTAGCTGGATATATTTTATATGTCTCTAGATTCATGTGACAATTCAGTGGAATCTTGGATAATTACTAACTTGGTAGCCAGTGAAAAAGGATTTTCTACTTAAGCAAAGACTCAGTAAGGGGTGCTGAATTGAAATCAGTGCAGGAGACCTGGCAGACAGGAGAACAGGTAGCAAAAGAGAAATCTTCCCCACTGAAGGTCTGCACAAGTGAAAGTGAATTTTTTTAAAACCTGTCTGGTCATTTAAGTAGTCCCACTCTAAAACAGGGATATAAACTGCCTGAAGAAAAGAACTGCCAAAAAAAATCAAATTTCTTCCACATTATAGGACAGGCTTTCCCCCACTCCCTTGTTTGGACACCCAGGCATTGCCTCAGAGACTACAATACCTGGCACAACAGGGGAAATAGCCTCTAAACGGTTTCATCGTGAGCCTGGCAGGCATGGAATTTCACCTGGGCAACAAAAGAACAAGAACCCGAACATGTTCCATAAAGTAACATTTCTCTGCATGTTAGTTTTCTTAAATTAGCCATCACAGCCAAAAATAGTTGGCCCATTTCCTTTGCGACCCCGTCTTCTGTCCAGAATTCTCTCTCCACTGGCCCAGCACACACAACTGTGTTGAGCCCCCCGGGTCATATGTGCATTCAGCAGACGTTTTTTTGTACACATGGGATTACACGTAACGTTTTATCATACTGACTGGGAAATACATTCTAGGTCTTTAAATGAAATCACTTAAAATTCCAAATACTGACAGTGATTCCTTGAAGAAAAAGGCAGGCCTTGAGACATAGCAGAAAGACACTCCAGAAAGACTAGGCTGGTTTTATCAAAGTGCCTGTCAAATCTAGTTAAAGACTAAAGAAGCAATCACCACCAGGCCTGTTTTTACATATTTTCTGGCTCAATGGACAGGGCAATACATGGGGTCCCAGGTCCACCTGGGAGCCAGGTGATCTTAGACAAACCATGTAAACTCCTGAACTTCCATGTCCGTGTCTTCCTCGGCAGAAAAGGGACCGACGAGGGGCTGCACCTTTCCACGGTGCTTGGAGAGGAAATGGATGGGTGTGACTGCATCCTGTAAGGTCTCATTACATATCCAAGAGGGGGAAGTCAATCTACTGCCATGCCACTGGATGGGCCTGAGCATTTCTAGATAATTTAGGTTAAAATGCCTTCATGGCCGCCTTGAACATTTTTGTCTTCTGTTTTTCTTTCTTAACTTCTACTCTGCAATCCACCACCACCAGTCCAAAAAGCTGGGCCGGTGGTAGCCTGTCAGCACTGTGCGGAGCACAAATGCCATATTCTCCTCATGCTGTGTTCTCAAGCCTATCACACCTGCCCAAGCATTCAGTTCAACACCCCACACCCGTGTGCCCCGCGGACGTCATAAAATCACACTCAGCAACGCAGATCCTAGAAAGGGTTTCACGAGAAAGATACAACCTATCTCCTAAGTGCCGAGCATCCTCGATGTGTGTACGTGGTTGTTTGCCAGCCATTGGCCGGAAGTGTCTCTTTTCCCAAGCAAACTATTAATGCTCTCAATTTAATATTAATTAGGAAAAAAGAAAAAACACTCCCAAACCACCAGAGAACTGATTGTTGATAATTGATTCACATGCAACTCTTAAGAACATATATCTTCCCAAATGAGAAAAATATAGTCGTCCATTGGCCCTCACTGAGCAGGATGGGAAACAGACTCTTGAACAGGAGAAGAGGCTCAGGCTCAGGGTTACACACGCTAAGGCCGGAGTATCAGTCTTCTCTCCTCAGCAAGTCTTCCTGAGACCAACAGTCAGAGACAATGCTCCACTCTTAGGAAACTAAACCATATTCAAATATTCATTTGAAGCAGGGTGGGGAAGAGCTGTGGGTAAAGAGATTCAAGAGGACATAACCAATGCAGAAGTTAAACGGAAAACACTCAACTCCCCTCCCAGTCCTGGGTTAGAAAGAACACAAAACATACACCAACAAAAGGTTGCAGTCCTGCTTTCAGAAAACGCAGGTAATTCCAGTCTTTCCAGATGACCCTCCCTCTCCTTTTCACTGGGAAGTACACCCACACAAAGATTCCCTACTAAAGGCTCTTAATTATCAAGAGCTGTAACAGTTCCAGTTACAAATGCCAGCGATCCAGTTTACTGGTGTCTCATAAACTTGCCTCTGTGCATATCCTCATTACTGTCTTTGTAGTTCCCTGAAAGGTATTTAAAATGCAGGCTCTTGTTTTTCATAGCACAAAGGAAAAACGAAAAAAGACATCGGAGTTACTAGCAATAATGGGCTCCTGTTTACTGAATTGAATAATGTATTAAACAGTAAAAAATATTAGTCTGCAAAAGATTTTGCATCTATGTCCTGCAAGATAATCTAGATTTCAAAGCATGAACACAGGAATGAAGAAATCCTGACATCTACAAATAAATTGGACACATACACTAGCTCCTATAGAGGAGAGTATTTTTTTTAATATATTTTATTGATATTTTTACAGCGAGGAAGGGAGAGCGATAGTTAGAAACATCGATGAAAGAGAAACATCAATCAGCTGCCTCCTGCACACCCCCCACTGGGGATGTGCTGGCAACCAAGGTACATGCCCTTGACCGGAATCGAACCTGGGACCCTTCAGTCCACAGGCCGACGCTCTATCCACTGAGCCAAACTGGTCAGGGCAGAGGAGAGTATTTTAACTTAAGTAGGCACATTCACTCTATATTTTATTTTAAACTAGAGGCCTGGTGCATGAAATTTGTGCACTGGAGGGTGGGGTCCCTCAGCCCAGCCTGCCCCCTCTCACAGTCTGGGAGCCCTCAGGGGATGTTCTACTGATGGCTTAGGCCCACTCCCTATGGCTTAAGCTGCAGTCTGGCCTCCCTCTGCAGGAGGCAACTAGACTGCCCCCATCACCCTGCTGCTGCTGCCATCGCAGCTGCCAAGGTGTTTTCATCAACATGGACTCCCGTCCCTTCACCATGAAAAAATGGCAACTTTCTTTAGACATTTTCATGATGTCTCTTTCATAGGATATGACATTTCTTTCTGGTTTGTTGTTTTTTTTTATCCTCACATGAGGATATTTTCCCATTGATTTTTAGAGAATGTGGAAGAGAGAGGGAAAGACAGAGAGAAACATCAATGTGAGAGGCACACTTCGATTGGTTGCCTCCTGCATGAGCCCTGATCTGGGCCCTGGCTAGGCAGAAGCCTGCAACCTAGGTACATGCCCTTGATCAGAATCGAACCCGGACCCCAGCCATAGCCGTGGGCTGGGGCTGGGGGTCAGCCCCCCTGTGGGTTGTTCTCTCCGGCTCTGGGGCTGGGCCTGGGTTGCCCTATCTGTTGTTCTCTCAGGCTCTGGGCCCACGCCAGGCCCCTCCTCCTGAGCTGGTCATGACCATTACAGCACCTTGGCCTAATGTGCATATTATCTCTTTTATATATGTATATATGTATATATGTATATATACATATATATCTACAAATTGTCATTTTTCAATCACTATGTTGCTCTTCACTATTTGATAATATCTAATTTCAGGTAACATTTAATCTCAAGTATAATAAAAGTATTTCTTAGATGCCACAATTATAAAGAAACAATACACTACATTACTATTACATAAATAATAAGGTTAAATGTCTTGTATTTTAGTTTAGGATAACTAATAATATACACCATAACCAAAGACTTTAACCACAATAGAATACAAACTTGTTAAGAATTCAATCTAGTTGTAACCAGTTTGGCTCAGTGGATAGAGCATCAGCCTGTGGGCTGAAGGGCCCCAGATTCAATTCTGGACAAGGGCACATGCCCGGGTTGCAGGTTCGATCCCCAGTGGGGGGCATGCAGGAGGCATCCAATCAGATTCTCTTACATCACTGATGTTTCTATCTTTCCCTCTTCCTTCCTCTCTGAAATCAATAAAAATATTTTTAAAAGAATTCAATCTATTAGCTCAATATGAAGTTAACACTTAGTCCAAGTCTCCAGTTTCCTATTTATAAAAGTTTTGTCTTTGTCTGAATTTACACAGAATTAAAACAAAATACCACAACCTGACTCACCTCTCCCCCCCCCCCAAAAAAAAAGAAAAAAGAGAGAAGGAAGACTATTACTTCTAAGTGAAAACATATTGAAGTGCAAAACTATAAAATCAGTGAATATCAGTGAGTTCTGGGGTTCAGGGTAGATGGCAAGAGTTGGTTACAAAGGCTCAAAGGCAACTTTTAGAGGATGAGGGTGAGGAAACTGTTCTCTGTCTTGATGATGGAAGTGATTATATGACTGCATACCACTGTCAGAATTCATAGAGTGGGATAGCTGGAGAGGCTAGATTTTACTTTATGTAAATTATACTGCAATAAGTCTACCTTTTAAAAATGTTATTATGTCTAAAACAACGTGCTAAGTACTGAATTATGAAGTCTAACATTTAAGTGCAAACATATTCCTCAAGACTTCTAGATTAATTATCAAAAGTTACCAGTAAATGATTCAGATTCAGCCTTCAGTATTTTATATACTTATTTTAGTATATATTTATAGATATATAAAATGACTTAGAACATGAACTAAAATTATTACAATATGTATTTTGAATCATTACCTGTTGGATACAGATTTACAGAAAATTGTAGTCTTATTTAAAATGGACAGACATATCAATATCTATTAAATGCTAATTATATTTTAAGAGTTATATTTACTCTAAATTTTACCTTTTCCATATTGTATATAAGTTTTGAGAAATGTAAAAGGTGATTCGATTCATTGAAGTTCCTAAAAACCACTATGAAATTTGTCCTATGTTTTTAATTGACTGCAGAGAGCATATGTATCTTAAATGTTACAGGAAAGCTGGCTGCTTTTAAGTACACATTTACAGTAATTCAACAAAAAAATGCTTTAACATAAAATAGAATCCTGAGGTTTCTGCTTTACCACCTATTGATGAACAGATCCTTACATTTTCCCTCTTCTAGAATGTATGCAGAAACATACTGATTTTCTACAGGGAAAAAAAAAAACAGAAGTCAAAGAATGTGTGCAATATTCTTTTCATAATCATAGCACATTTACTGTCTACAGTGTTCTCAGCACAAACATTTCTTTTCAGATGTTCACTATTTAAACAAACATCCTTACACACACACAAAGAAGAATAGCCAGTGAGTTTAGAAACTTATAACTAAAGAGAAAATTCCTAATGGAATGCCCATGTAAATACCAGAAATCTAACAAAATAAGACAAAATCCTTCTTCCAAAGGTTGTGTGCCACAAAATCACCTCTTAAAAAGCTGGTAAAATTGAATCAAACTTATTTTCCTAAGTAGAAACCCACTCAAATCCAAAATTCTGCTTTTCACAAAATTAATATTCCCTTGACTTACTTTTATACTTCTAATATGAACTAGGCACGAACAGTAACACAAAGGATTAGGAAGCAACAGTTGGGATCGTCTTCAGCAGATAAAACATCCCAGAACTTAATCTCCCTCGGTCAGCCCAGAAACCAACCTACTTTCTCAAAAGACAAAAGGAATGCCAGTCAGTACATTTTAAACCCTGGCCACCCCGCAGGTGCACGGACATCGTCCCAGGCCCACAGAGCGCCAGCTGCAGAGCCCTGTTCAACTTTCCTATGGTCAACATTTCACCGCTGTTGGAAAATCCACGAGAAAATCTAAAGGAATATTTTCTGTTAAAACAGCGGTTCTCAACCTGTAGGTCGCGACCCCTTGGGAGTGGTCCAACGACCCTTTCACAGGGGTCGCCTAAATGCGTCCTGCAAAGCAGATACTTACATTAAGATTCATAAGAGTAGCAACATGACAGTGATGAAGTAGCAACGAAAATAATGTTATGGTTGGGGGTCACCACAACATGAGGAACTGTATTACAGGTCCCGGCATTAGGAAGGTTGAGAACCACTGTAAAATTTAAACAGACATGTATTATTAGCACAATCAACCCAGAGCTTACAGGCACAAGCCAATTAAATAAGTTAACTCGCCGACGTCTGGGATGGAAACATTTTAGCCAGAGCATGAAATTTCTGTTCCCAGTTTTCACGACAGTTGGATTGGGAAGGGGAGGTGTCTTTTATTCTCAATAGTACTGGTTTCCCACTGCAGGATTTCAACGAGAAAATCAGACATTTAAATCACACCTTCGGCGAAGGGGCACCTACCTCGGCGGCCTGGCACCCTCTGGAACGCGGACACCTGCTTGCCCCGAGCAGCTCTAGTGCCCGCACCTGGCGGGCAGCCCCCCGCTGCAGCGTGAGCGCCCCTCGCGCCGCGCGGACCGCCTCCGCCAGCCTCGCCCGCAACTCGCCAGCCGGGCACAGCCGGGGTCCCGCTCCGCCGCCTCCGCTCCGCCCAGCACGTTTCCACGCGCGGCTCTCCCGCAGGAGCGGGGCGGGGTATCCAAGCGTCCAGCAGCCGGAGACCCCGCTAAGCTCACCAACGACTTAACCGGGAGCCGCCTCCTCCTTTTAAAGACGCGGGAGAGGTGGGCGGAGGGGACGCCAGGAGCCCACGTGACCGGGAGATCTCCGGGGACCCGGACCCCCGGCTCGGGATCCGCTCGTCCCTGGGCGACGTGGGACGCCCCGGGAAGAGGCTGCACCACCGGCCGGGGGAGCAGCGCACAGATGGCGCCCCTCGCCCTGTCCCGGATTTAGGGGGTCTGAGGCGGGGCCTGAAAAAGTGCATTTCTAACCAGGTTCCGGGGGACGCTGAAACTGATGCTGCCGGTCTGGGGACCACCCTTCGAGCATCTAGACCCTGACCCACGTGGCCTGAGAGGTGTGGGAGGCTTCGATCTCACTAACTGCGGAAGTCTACGAATCGAGTGGTTAAACCTGGGAGGCTCTGAGCTAGCCCGATGCCCATCAGCACGAGCCGCCGCGCGCCCCGGAGAGGCAAAGCCGCTCGGCCACGATCGGGAGGGGAGATGTGGGTTCTCAGCTCTCAGGGGCTAGCTGGGGAGGCCTTTCGCCTGGGATCAACGATCCCAGGGACACCCGCAAACTCACCTACTGCCAGGAAGCACCCGCGAGCAATCTGTGTGCCCCGGCACCCCGCTGCTCTGGCTGCGCCTCTGTCCAGCTCACTCGCGGGCAGCGTCCCCTGGTGGCAGCTCCAGCTCCCCCACCTCTGCGGCGTTCCCGAACTCTCCTCGCCTCCTCCGCAGTCGTCCACAGCGTGTAGACTAGGACTGTGCTGTAGCTACTACGAAGCAACTGGCTTTAGCACAGCTGTTGATGGCAAAAATGAAAAGGAAAGATGGCTAGGTCCCACAGCCATCTCTAGTGAGCTCTCGGTTTCTAGGAGTGAGGCTCATAGGTGGTGGAGACAGGCTCCAAATATGAAGAGCCACCCACTTTATTTTTTCAAAATATATTTTTATTGACTTTTTGCAGAGAGGAAGGGAGAGGGATAGAGTTAGAAAACATAGCTCAGCTGCCTCCTGCACGCCCCCTACTGGGGATCGAGCCTGCAACCAAGGTACATGTCCTCTAGGGACCAGAATCAAACCCCGGACCCCGGACCCTTCAGCCCACTGAGCCAAACCGGTCAGGGCAAGCCACCCACTTTATAAACAAAGTAACAATAACCTCTACTCCACCCCACTCCGGTTTTCATTAAAGCCAGGACTCTCAAGTTGTAAGGCAGAGTTTCCTGATCCGCGAGGCAGAGGAGTCAGTTTGGACAGGAAGTAGAGTTAGCCGACCAGATCCACCCAGGGAACCGGACAAGATGCTTACCTTTGCCAACCTCAGCCTCCCTGCTCCCTTTCCTGGGTGTCTCTCCAGGTACCCAGTACCCATATGCTCCTTCCTTCTTTCCACCTTAAAGAGAACAATTTTAAATGATTGTTAAAAAGATCTTTCTCCCTTCCTCGCTCTAAAAAAAAAGAAAAATCTATTTAAAAAATCACACGCACATTAGTGGGTGAGGATTAAAAACAACCCTGCAACAAATGGCTAGAAGAGTGTAATGCTATAGAATGGCTTTGGTTTGACACTCTCTCTTCTGAGCCTGAGGACAACTGAGAAGATCTAGGTCCTGGGATGCTCTCACCTGCTCTAGAGTATAACAGCACCAGACTCATTTTTCATATTACGTGGCTAGAAATGAGTCTGTCTTAAATAAAGTCTAGAGATGAAACCATAAATTTATGGAATAAAAGAGAAGGGAAAGACTTGTTGAACCTGCAATAACACCTTTATTTTGTGGCAATGAATGAGAAAGGTGAGATTACTAATGTGATAGGTCAGGTTATCTTAGCTGCTCATAAATTAGGGTTCATAAAATAGAATTTTATATTTGAAAGTTGAATGTGGGTAGAACTTTTCAGGATCACGCATTTTATGGGAATAACAATGTATCTAATATTTATGCGTCTTTACAGCCCAGGTACCACAGTAGGTGGGCTTGCACAGCTTGGTTCATTTTTATTTCATTTAATCCTCATAACTTCCCTTTGTGGCTGTCCCTGCTTTATAGATGGGGAAACTGAGGCTCAGAATGATGACATTTCTTTTGTAAGGTCACCTTTATGGATGTGGCAGAGTGAAAATTACAAGAAAGTTCTTGCTTTCTCCACTGTTTCCCATGATGCTTTTGTTATTTGTGTAAACTGAGCATGTTTGTCCTGAAGAACCCAGATCTTGATGAATGAAATTTTGGGACGTTCTTGTCTAGCCATGACCACCTGTGTGCATATTTACATAACTTTATTCTTTATTGACATATGTTTGACTGGAGCCCTTAGTAGGATGACCAAGGGCATAAGCAACAAGGTAGACCTAACCTGATACCTGGGCACCCAGACCACAGGACAAGGTTACTCTGACCTGCAGCTGAATGAACCACCTGGCAGCCAGATGTGCAGCCGGCTCTTTATAAGTCCCCCTCCTTCGCCTCAGTCCTCGGTCTCTGACGTTTGCAAACATGCATGTAGACGTTTAGTCCTGCCTAAACTCCTTGAAGGAACTAAAATTCCACCCGGATTTCTTCACACCTTGAGTTTCTAATTTTCTGTCCATTTTAAACCAAATGACACGAAGAATATATGTTTCTATCTTCAGTCGGCTTTATCCAACTCTAATTGAAGCAATTCTCTCTTAAGCTAAAAGAGAAACTAGCCCCTGGAGGTCACTGGCATGAATGTGAACACTAGTTGAGAAAGAAAATGTTTAAAAAAACTATTAGAAATGGTAGCAAATTGTAACATGCAATTTCACAAATGACTCAAATGCAATTCTGGAAGTGCAGCATCCTTACTCTTCTGGCACAGAATAAGATAATATTAATAACAGATCAGACAGTGTGATATTCCCAGAAATGAGGTCAGAACGGAAACAGCATATAGACAGAAATGGCTTAAGAGGCCACAGATTCTAATAATATTGTCTGATTCCATGGAGTTTAGAATTCAAAAAAAATTGACTAAAGTTTTTTCTACTTCTTGTAAATATATTTAACATTTTCAGGTTCTTTGTTCCTATCATGGAAGGTTACTGGCAATGTCTTATTGTTCTTTAGACCCAAATCCACTAACATGTGAGTAATGCATGTTGCATGAATGGTTCTTAGGAAAATACAGACCCTAGCTTTTGTGCACAGAGAGAAGGCGCTTCTTTCACATATATTTTTACTTGATCTGATGAGCCTAGCCAAAGAAAGAAGTGGTGTTCTCCATTATTCAATCCCCTCCTTTAGTGGGAATTACAGCCAGAAAATCAACTGCAAGTAGTTCAGACAGCTCCTGAGGGATTGCCAATGTTGTCCAATATACAGGCTCCCTGCATCCTCCCCTTTTTTCTCTTCTTTTTACATCTCTGTCCAGGCAGGTTTGCTCACTGATCTCCTCATGGTTCCTTACGAAGAGAACTCCCACTCTAGGATGGCATTGACTTGTACAGTTAACAAAGCACTTACATGGCTAGGTCATGATTCGTTTCTACATACACCAACTCCGTGACAATTTTATTCCCTTTTTACAGTTTAGGAAACTTAAGTGAGTGCTTCAGATTTACACTGAGAGGAACCCTGGTCAGGTCACCTGATTCATGTAGATCCGTACCTGCCTCCTGAGAAAGATTCATTCCCTGTGCTTCTAGGGAACACTGGGGTCTCTAAATGTCTGCCATATTGCTCCTGCTACTATCTGTAGGTTTGTGCCAGCTGAACCCCATCCCTCCCTCTGCCTTTCTCACCCTATCTTGTTTTAAAATACCATTCAAGGGAGAAAATTATCAACAGCTCTTTAGTTTTTTTCACCCTAAAATTATTCTCACACACAAAAAATAAATAAATAAATAAATCTCACATGACATCACATTTGTTCTTTCATAGAACACTCTTCTTTGACAATTCTTGCCCTCGTGCATTTATCTTTTCTTGAGGATGCCACCTTAATGCTTTAAGCCCCTACCTGAGACAAGAGAAGAGAAAGGTGCTCACTCTCAGGTGATGACTCGGGGGAGAGGGAGGAGAGGGCCACCATTTATTCAGCAATTACCTATAAATCCTTTCTCTGCACTGTTTCATTTAATCCTCAAAACAATCTCACAGGGTAGTTACTATTTATGTTCTCATCACACAACTAGTTGCCCAACATCACACAACTAGTAAGTAGCAAAAGTTCAAACTAGTAAGTAGCAAAATTTCACCCTACAGTCATTCTCTCTGAACTGCTGGTCTCCCTCAGGCTTTATACTCTAGTTGAGGAGAAAAGATAAATGCCTGCGAAATTATCTACAGAGGCTGTGGGTTCAATCTCTGTGTCAGGGCACATAGAAGAAGCAACCAATGGCTCTAGCTGGTTTGGCTCAGTGGATAGAGCATCAGCTTGCAGACTGAAGGGTCCTGGGTTTGATTCCAACCGGGGGCACATGCCTGGGTTGCGGGCTTGATCCCCAGGGTGGGTGTGTAGAAGGCAGCCGATCAATGTTTCTCTCTCATCATTGATGTTTCTATCTCTCTCTCCTTCTCCCTTCCTCCTTGAAATCAATAAAAAAAATATATTTTAAAAACAACAAAAAAAAGCGACCAATGAATACCTAAATAAGAGGAACAACAAATTTCTTTCTCTTTCCTTCTCCCTCCCCTTCTCTCTCCCTTATCTCTAAAAATCAATAAAACTTTTTAAAAAGAGAAATAATCTACAATACCTGCTACAAATGATGAGAGAAATGAATGGTGGAGATGGGGAGGTTTGTGGACATTCAGAGGAAGAGAAGTCGCTTCCCTACTGGTTTGGGTTCCTCTTAGCAACTTACATTAACCCCAGAGCTCCTTACCTGAGCTGACTGCACTGCAGACAGGAGGGTGCTGATCCCCCTGGGGTTTCCCCTGAACCCTATAGTGTCCAGGCCAGCCTTGCATGCTTCCCTCAGAAGCCTTCATTCTTCCACTCCGGCCTCTGGGAGCTCCATTCAGGGCACTGGACTTCTACAGATGGGCCGGAGAACAGGAATGCACCAGGGTAGGGAGGCCAGAAGCACCCACGGCAGAATGGAGCCAAAGCTTGGAGTCAGTGGAGCCCAGGTTGGATTTTCAGCCCAACTACTTACCAGCTATGTGTATCCCTGACCACTTTCCGGCCTCTTTAATCTTCCTCTGTAGAACGGGAAGAACATAAAAATCTAACTTATATGATGATGGTGAGAATGAAAAGAAAGAATGAGTTGTAAAATGCCTGACACCTGGTAAATTCTCAATAAAGTAGCTTTAAAACAACCCAGAAGTCCTGGCCAGTTTGGCTCAGTGGATGGAGCATTGGCCTGCAAACTGAAAGGTCCCAGGTTCTATTCTGGTTGAGGGCACATGCCCCGGTTGTGGGCTCAATCCCCAGTGGGGAGCATGCAGGAGGCAGCCAATCAATGATTCTCTCTCACTATCGATGTTTCTATCTCTCTCTCTTTCCCTCCCTTGCTAAAATCGATTTTTAAAAAACACCCAGAAGTCCTTGGAACAAAAGGCTTCACAGATAGATGTAAGGAGGACTTGGCCTAGGAGAGGGCAAGGAGCAGTTTTCCTATTTAAAATGTTTGGGGTTTCCTCTGAAGGTGGAGGAAGTAGTAGGGAAATTAGCCCTACCTGGAGTTAGTCCTAGAACTCTGTATACATCTCTTCAGGCAGGCCCAACTGGGAAGTGAGTCAGAGAAAGACCCACTGACGCATGGCCCAATTGTAAGACTAATTTAGAGCAGTGTTTCCCCCACATTCCTAAATAATAAGAGTCCCTTCATTCACTGTTCAAAATACAGATTCGAAGGCCCCTCCTCCTTAGCAGGCTCTGAGCCAGGAGCTCTGGGGCAGGTCCTAAAAATGTATATTTTTCACAAGACACTGGATGATTTTATGATCAGGGAAGTTTGGGAAATATTGCTAAGTGTTCAAAGTGCTACCCTGGTCAGGTGGCTCAGCTGGTTGGAGCATATTCCCATATCCGCAAAAGGCTGTGGGTTCGATTCCTGGTCAGGGCACATACTTGGGTTATAAGTTTGATCCATGATTGGGGTATGTATGAGAGGCAACTGACCGACTTTTCTCTCTCACATTGATGTTTCTCTCTCTCTCTAAAAATAGAGAACAGTATCCTAGTAAGGGATGAGGTGCAATGGCGCCACCTTGTGGAAACTCTGAAAACAACACCCTAGTAATAAATTCTAGGAGTCTGAAAAGAAAACCCAATGGACAGTTCTAGGGCTCTCGCCCTGTAGGGAGTTGTGACAATAGCGCCCTCTTGTGGGTACTTTGAGAACAGCGCCCTAGAAATGTATTCTAGCAGTCTGAATATAAAACCCAAGTTACAGTCATTGAGGGCTCTTGCCCTTGCAGGGACGTGTTGCGATAGTGCCCCTTGTGGACATTCTGAGAACAGCGCCCTAGTAAGGGATTAATCACAATAGCATCCTTTTTTAAAAATCTTTATTGTTGAGAGTATTACAGAAGTCCCTCCCTTACCCCCCATTGTCCCCCTTCACCTGGTTCCCAACCCGCCCCAGGCCTTCACCAACCATGTCCACAGGTAAGATCTTTAGTTAATCTCTTCCCACCCACCCCTTCCCTCTGAGATTCATCCGTCTGTTCCATGCTTTCATGCCTCTGATTCTATTTTATTCACCAGTTTATTTTGTTCTTTAGATTTCTTGTTTATTTTATTTTTAGATTCAATTGTTGATAGATATATATTTGCTGCCATTTTATTGTTCATATATTTTATTCCTCCTCCTCCTCCTTCTCCTTCTTCTTCAAGAACACCTTTCAACATTTCATGTAATACCAGTTTAGTGGTGGTGAATTCCTTTAGCTTTTTCTTGTTTGTGGATCTCTTTGTCTGACCCTCAATTCTAAATTATAACTATGCTGGATAGAGTAACGTTAGTTGTAGGTCCTTACTATTCATCACTTTGAATATTTCTTGACTCTTCCTTCTGGCCTACAAAGTTTCTGTTGAAAAATCAGCTGACAGTTGTATGGGCTCTCCCTTATAGGTACCTAACTTCTTTCCTCTTGCTGCTTTTAAGATTCTCTGTCTTTAACCTTTGACATTTTAATTATGATGTGTTTTGGTGTGGGCCTCTTTGGGTTTATCTTGTTTTGAACTCTCTGTGCTTCCTGGGCTTGTAAATCTATTTCTTTCTCCAGGTAAAGAAAGTATTGTCATTATTTCTTCAAATAGGTTTTCAATATCTTGCTTCCTCTCTTCTTCTTCTGGCACACACATAATGTGAATGTTGGTATGTCTGAAGTTGTCCCAGGGGCTCCTTATACTATCTTCATATTTTTGGATTATTTCTTCTTTTTGCTCTTCTGACTGGGTGTTGTTTGCTTCCTCATGTTCTAAATAGTCAATTTGACTCTCAGAATCCTCTACTCTACTATTGAATTCCTGTATATTATTCTTTGCTAGAGGCCCAGCACATGAATTCATGATGGGTGGGGTCCCTCTGGGTGGCCTGCAGGGATCAGGCTGAAACCTGCAGTCCAGTGTCTCCTGTAGCTCCAACCTGCCACACCCTCTCATCCCAGCCCCACTGTGCCTGCTGCAGGCTCATGCCTAATCAGTGCCAATCAAGAGAGGCTCACGCTGCTGCAGCAGCACTCACCAGCCATAAGCCCTGCATCTTGCGTCCTCTCGAGGGGAGTGGCCTGCAGGATCAGCTTGAAACCAGATCTCCAACATCCCCCAAGGGGTTCCAGATTGCAAGAGGGTGCAGGCCAGGCTGAGGGACCCCACCAGTGCACAATCAGGCTGGGAGGGACTATGGAAGGGTTCCAGGGCATGTTAAGCCCATCTCATTCAATCCTGATCAGCCAGACCCAAGCAGCAAGCTAACCTACCTAGTCAGAGCATCTGCCCCCTGGTGGTCAGTGCATGTCATAGCAACTGGTCAACCAGTCAACTGTCTGCTCCCTGGTGGTCAGTGCACATCATACTGAGTGATTGAGCAGTCTTAGCATATCATTAGCATATTATGCTTTGATTGGTTGTTCAGTTCTCCCATTTGGTCTATTTGCACATTATCCTTTTATTATATTACTACATAGGATTTCATTAGTGTATACTTAATTTCTGGCTGGTTTTTTTCATGTATTTGACATTCTTACTAAGATCCTTGAAAGTCTCATGAAGATCCTTGAGTAACCTTATAACCATGGTTTTGAACTCTGTATCCAGTAGTTTGCTTGCTCCCATTTCTTTAATTTGTGGCATGTTTCTTTGTCTCTGCATTTTGGCTGCTTCCCTGTCCTTGTTTCTATGTATTAGGTAGAGCTGCTATGTCTCCTGGAATTGGTAGAATGGCCTTGTGTCACAGGTATCTTGTAGGGTCCAGTGACTCAGCAGCACTAGTCACCTGAGCTGGGCACTCTAGGTGCGCTTCTGTGTAAGTTGTGTGCACAATCTTGTAGTTGAGTTTTTATTGCTATTGTCATCATTGGGAGGAGTTGACCTCCAGGTGAGTTGGTTGTGAGGACAAGATGTGACTGCAGTGGAAACACCTCTATGGACCAGGACTTGCTCCAGTTGGGCTTTGGTGCTCACTGAGTTTGCCTCTTGAGTAAGTCACATGTGGAAGTGTAGAGTTGTAATCCCCTATGGTCTGAAGCTGTCCACCAGGTGCACTGGCTCTAGCACCTCTAGAGAGGTGCAAAGTCAGGCACTGCCTGGGGCTAACAGGCAGGCACTACAGAGGGATCTGAAGCCAGCTGTGATTTGCTATTTATATTCGGCTTAGAGGTGCCCAGCTGAGGCCCAGCTAGGAAGCAAGGCAGGCTGGCACTAGTGCTGGGTCTTGGCCTTTTTGTTAGTAGGTTTGGGGCAGGATGTCACCAGCTGAAGCTTGTTAGAGAGATTTTAGCAAAGTCTGAAGTCTGAGCTAGGACAGGCCATTCATATGGAAAAGCTACTGCAAACAGCTTGGGTGGGGCTGTAAATTAGATAGGGTGGGTTCTCAGGGAATTTCCAGGGCAGAACAATGTGCTCCAAGCTGATGAAGACTCAATATAGCTGCCAGTCAGCCCTACAACAGGAGAGGTTCCAGCACAGGAACAATTACCCTGTGAGCACCCCCATATAGGAGAAGGCCATCCCCCAGTTCCTGCCACAGTGCCAGACAATCCAGTTACTACCTGTATGTGCCTGGGTTCCCTGGTGCTGGAGCTTGGAAGAAGTAGAACTGTGTAAGTTTATGCATGGGCCTTTTAAGAGGAACACCTGGGATTCCAGCAGCCTCCTTGTCACTCAGCCTCTATCCCTGCTGGTTTTTACAGCCCATAGTTGTGGGGACTTCTCGTCCCAGCTTTGGAACTCTAGACTGGGAATCTAGTGTATGGCTGGGACCTCTTGCTCCTCACAGGCAGCCACTGAAGAGACCATCTCTCTCTGTTAAAAAACAAAACAAAACAAACAAAACAGCACATGTGGGTGTCAGACCAGCCTGTTCCACACCTCTACCCCTACTATCAGTCTCAATGTTCTTTCTTCTTTACTTCCCTAGTTGTAGGACTTCCATTCAGCCAGTTTTCAGGCAGTTCTGAATGATGGTTTCTGTATTTTAGTTGTAATTTTTATGTGGTTGTGGGAGGGGGCGAGAACAGGTATTTACCTACACTGCCATCTTGGTTCTCCCAACTGTTCCCATCTTGTAAATGCAATAAAAGATAACTCCCTAATCTCCCTCTCCCAATCCTTGGCAACCACCATTGTACTTTAAGTCTCTGTGATTTTGACTGTTTTAAGTGATTCATGTAAGTGGAGTTATATGGTATTTGCATTTTTGTGACTAGCTTACTACACTTAGCATTATATCCTCAATGTCCATTCACACTATAGCATATTTCTGAATTTCCTTCTTTTAAGGCTGATTAATAATAATAAAAATAATTTTTCTTGCCCTGACATTTTTGGCTCAGCGGATAGAGCGTCAGCCTTCAGACTCAAGGGTCCCAGGTTTGATTCTGGTCAGGGGCATGTGCCTTGGTTGCCGACATAACCCTGGGGGGAGTGTGCAGGAGGCAGCTGATTGATGTTTCCCTCTCATAGATGTTTCTAACTCTCCCTTCCTCTCTGTAAAAAAAAATCAATAAAATATATTTAACAAAAAATAATAATTTTTCTTATCCATTTATGTCAATATACATTTGGGTTGCTTCCTTGTTGTTGTTTTAAAAATTGTTTTCCCATCACCATTTATCTCTCTATGCCCTCCTCCAACTCCACAATCCCCCTCCAATCACCACACCGTTGTCCATATCCATGAGTTTTCTTTTTTGCTCAACTCCTCTGCCCCCCACCCCACAACCACTCCACCACCACCTCCACCAGAGCTTTCTGCCTGCTTTCTATCTACGAGTCTGTCTCTATTTTGCTTGGTAGTTCAGTTTGTGAAACCATGTGGTGTTTGTCTTTCTCTGACTGGCTTCCACGTTTTAAGCTACTGTGAATAAGTTGCTGTGTACCCAGAAGTAGAATTGCTGGGCCATATGGTAATTCAACTTTAAATCTTTTGAGGAACCTCCACATTGTTTTCCACAGAAGCTGTACAATTTTACATTCCCACCAACAGTGCACAGTGGTTTCTATTGTTCAACATCCTCACCAACACTTGTTATTTCTGTGTGTTTTTTATAGTAATCATACTGCTTTCCAAAGGGGACATACCATTTTTACATTTTCACCAGCAGTATATGAAAGTTTCAGATCTTACACATCCATGCCAATGCTTAGTATTCTTTTGAATTTTAGCCATTCTAATAGATGTGATTGGTATCTCATTATGGTTTTAATTTGCACTTTCCTAATAACTAATAATGTTGAGCATCTTTTCATATGCTTCTGTGGTGAGATAATAATCAAGTCTTTTGTCCATTTTTTAAATTGGTTGGTTGTTTCCCTGCTATTACATTTTGAGAGTTCTTTTATACCTGTCTTTTATCAAATGCGATTTACAAATATTTTCTCTCATTCTGTGTCTTTTCATTTTCTTGACATTGTCTTTCCAAGAGCAAATGTTTTTAATTTGATGAGGTCCAATTTATTTTTTTCTTTTATGTGTCATGTTTTTGGTGTCACAGCTAAGTCTTCAACCCAAGGTCAAAAATATTTTCTCCTATATTTTCTTCTAGAAATTTTATAATTTTAGCTCTTAGGTCTTATACTTAGGTCTAAGCTTCATTTTTAGTTTTTTTATTTTTACTTTTTATTGATTTCAGAGAGGAAGGGAGAGGGAGAGCAAGATAAAAACATCAATGTTGAGAGAGAATCATTGATTGGCTGACTCCTTCATGTCCCACACTAGGGACCAAGCCCACAACTCTGGACCTATGCCCCAGCTGGGAATCACATTGTGACCGCCCAGTTCATAGGTCAATGCTCAACCACTGAACCATACCAACTAGGCCATTTTTAGTTTATCTTTGTGTATGGTGCAAGATATGGATCAAGTGTGCTCTCTCTCTCTCTCTTTCCATACCCTCCTCTCATTTTGACATATGTATCCAATTGTTCAAGAACCATTTGTTGAAAAGACTATCTTTTTCTCTATTAAATAGTCCTTCTACCCTTATTTAAAAAAACAAACAGATATCTGTCTTTTTGTGAATCTCTCTGGGACTGTCTACTCTATTCCAAATGATCTTTTTATTTATCTTTATCACACTGCATTGATTACTGTAGCTTCAAATAAACACTACTCTTCTCCAAGAAAAACTTTGTGACAATGTATTTGATACCTTGAAGTAAAAAAGCAGTATAACTCAATTATTCTACTTCTATTTTTACATGCTCATACAAATTATCAAAACTTGATCAAGTAGAAAGTAAAATCCACAAGTTTTTACATTAGGTATAAAAGACAAATCCAAAGTAAATCCCAAAAGAGACTTGTCTTTTTCTTATACCCCAATATCCTCTCTCAATTGATATTTAAGTCAGATCCTGCCTCCCACTACCTTTCCTACTCTCTTACTTTGCCTCACTC
Organism: Murina feae; assembly: GCA_004026665.1. NCBI lineage: Eukaryota > Metazoa > Chordata > Mammalia > Chiroptera > Vespertilionidae > Murina > Murina feae. Next base: position 16,591 of record PVJC01009612.1, on the reverse strand, counting down.
AATATTTAAAATTAAAGTATATATTTCTTTATTGTCTCATCAGAATATTAGGTGTCAGAGCTTTGCTGGTTCACTCTAGTATCTCTGCCATCAAGTAGTGTTTTTTGTTGTTGACATAGTGGCCACTCAATAATTATTTGTTCAATAAATAAATTATACAGGTCACACATAGATCTATATATATAAAAGCCTAAGAGACCAGCTGACCAGCAGCTATAATGGGTACTGACCATTATGGGGCAGACACTCAACGTACGGGCATGGAAACATGGAACAGACTGATGAATCTCAGAAGGAAGGGGGGAGGGCAGGAAGAGATTAATCAAATATCTTATATGCATATTAGAGGCCCGATGCACGAATCTGTGCACCAGTGGGGTCCCTAGGCCTGGTCTGTGGGGAATGAGCTGAAACCAGCAGTCTGACATCCTCCAAGGGGTCCCACATTGTGAGAGGGTGCAGGCCAGGCCAAGGGACCCCACCAATGCACAAATCCATGCACCAGGCCTCTAGTCTATACACATAAAAGCCTAAGCGGCCATTATGACCGGTTGACCAAATGACTGGTTGCTATGATGCGCACTGGCCACCAGGGGGCAGACTCTCAATGCAGGAGCTGCCCCCTGGTCAGTGCACTCTCATAGCCAATCTCCCCCAGCTGGCCAACCTCCTGCGGTCCTCCCCGACCCAGCTGGCCCCCTCTGGCCCCGATCATGACTGGGAGAGAGAGCCCTTATCAGCCCTGATCACTGGCCAGACTGAGGGACCCAACCCGTGCATGAATTCCTGCACTAGGCCTCTAGTCCTATATAATAAGAAACCAGTGACCATACCAGCAGAATGATCAGAACAACCACTCGACCAGCCACTATGAGGTACTCGACCACCTCTGGATCCGTTTTCCTGACTGGCAGGCTCCGATCACCAATGGCGAATGGGGACCCAGGGTGGGTGGCAAGAGGGAAACTGGCGGCAGGGGTGGGGCTGGCAAATGGGCAGGAACAGCCGATCTCTTGGTCCCTCTCCCAGCTGTCAGGCTTCCATCACCAGCTGGTCAACAGGGAACTGGGATGAGCAGTGGCAGGGTGCAGGGCAGGGCTGGCTGCCAGCAGCCGGGGAAGATGGCCCTCATTTCAGGCTAAGCCTAGGGACCATACCCGCACACAATTTTGTGCACCGGGCCTCTAGTCCAATCTAATAAAAGTAATATGCAAATTGACCTTCACTCTGTTACACCCACAAGCCACACCCACCGGCCAATCAGGAGCAAATACATAAATTAACTCAACTAAGACCACGGTGGCCAGAGCTAGAGTTGCCCCGGGCAATGGAGGAAGCCAGGGCCCTGAGGGCCCTGAGCTCTACTTAAGGCTACAAAGTTTCAATTATAGAAAAACAAACCCCAGATACCTGCTTCTAGCCAGGCACCCCAGTAGGGACCTGAACCCTGAAGGGGCTGTGGGCAGCCTGAAACGGCCATCAGCCCCTCACCCAGGCTGGCCAGGCACGCCAGCAGGTGGACATCCCCCAAGGGATCCCAGACTGTGAGAGGGCACAGGCCAGGCTGAGAGACCCTCCGAATGCACAAATTTTTGTGCACCGGGCCTCTAGTATTATAATAAAAACCAAGATGTTGAGGTGGCTAAGGCAATAAATTTGGAGATAAAGCATCCAGGGTTGGGTCATAGCCCAGGCACAGCTATGCAGCTTTTGGTTAACTTATCTTTCAGTCGTTTTCCTCATCTATAAAACGAGCTTATGTCATATTCTTCAACCAACAAGACAGTTGAAATGGTCAATAACTATTTGGTACTACAAGACCCAAGTTTCACTGCCTGCAACTTCTAAGAAACAATTGGTTCAATTCTTCATTTTAAAAATTGATTTTGGCGGGACAAAGAGGGAGAAAAGAGGGGGAGAAACATACATGGACTGGCTGCCTCCCGCATGTGTCCCCACCAGCGATGGAACCAGAAACCTAGGTATGAGCCCTGCCAGGGGCGTGGAACCCAGGACTCTCCCACCAACTGAGCCACACTGGCCGGGGCGCTTCCATTCTTTTAACTTCCCCACCTCAGATATACATGTTGAATGTACATCTTCAGAGGCTCTGAAGTTGTTGTGCCTCAAAAATGTCCACTTGTACAAACTTTGAGAATGGTAAAGGCAACTACCAGAAAAAAATTTCCCCAAAGACTCTCCAATCCCTGTAAATATGCTAAATGTCGTGAATCGAACATCTACAACAGGTGAATTTTATGGTATGTAAATTCAGTCTCAATAACACTGTTAATGAATCAAGTTCAACAGATGACTGTGCCATCGATTAGACCCCCTAAGGAACAGTGTATAAAAGAAATCTAGATATTTGGTCAAGTTCAAATGACCCTGAGTATCTTAGAATTGCGGCCGCTTGTATTCTGAGCGCAGTCAGAAACCAGTCAGGTTTCCCCAACAGAGAAAGCGAATTCGTTGGACCGGAAACTTGCAGGACCGTCCAACAAACATCCCGCTGCCTGGGGTCCTCCAGTCCCGCTCCCCAACCTCCCGTGTCCTCCGCAGCGGACGCCCGCGGGGAGGCCGAGCCCGCCCTTGCTGGTCACTAGGTAGCTGGTTTGCCTTCGGCCTCCAACCCTGCTCCAAGCCCCGGGGATCTAGGGCCGAGCCTTGCTGGCCAGCGGGACCGCCCGCCCTCGCACTGGCCAAGCCCGCGGGCACCCCGACGCGCAGGCGCGGCAGCTCGGCCCGCCCGAACCAGTGGGCGGGGCTTCGCCGCGGCCGAGCCTCAGTCACCTGAGACCGTCCAGTTCCGGGCGCCGCCCAGCCCCCCGCCCAGCCTTGGGGTGGGGGCCCCGAGCCCAGCCTGACGGCGCCGAGGAGCGGAGTGCCGTAAGCCGACCCCACTCCACAGGCTGAACTCCGAGGGCAAGCGCGGCGCGGCCGCAAAGTCTCCCGCAAAGAAGCCCTGCGTCCGCACACTTGGCGACGCGCCCGCCTGCGGACTGGCCGCACTCCGCCTCGATTTCCCGTGTGTTTTCCCGTGAGGCCGCCTCTTCGGCTTCGCCCCCGCCCCCGATAGGCTGGAATTGAAGCCCGACCCCCTCTTCAGCGGGTTCCGCCCCACACGAAGACGCGCCCTGAAACGACTCCTCCCACCAGCCAGTCACCACGAGCTACTCCGCGTAGTCTTCGCCCCCTTCCGCCCCCTTCCGCCTCTGGGGCCGCACAGCCACGCCCCCAAGCGAGCGCTGCTCCGGCCCCTCCCGCTCGGGGCTGCGCAGGCGCAGCTATGGCAGGAGCGCGCAGGCGCAGGCGCAGGAGCGCGGACTCCCCGGACGGCGGAAGCGTGGGCTGTGGGATGGGCTGACTCGCCCTGTGGGAGGCGTGGCGTGTACAGCTTGGCCGCGTTGACGGCGAAATCCCTGCGGGAGGCGGGCACAGGAAGCGCCTGCACCTGCCATGCTCTAATAGCCCCTCTCTTGCTGAAGGGGACGCCTCCAGAAACGTAGGAATATTTATTTTGTCAGCCACGAAGTTTGTGATACTTTGTTACCGAAGGATCAGGAAACTAATGCATTGCCTGTTTACACACAAATGGAGCTTTGAAAAAAATATGCAGACTTCGGCCTCACACCACACTAACTGAACTGTAATCTCTGGATAGATGGGCTCAGAAAAAAATAGTTAAGTTCATCAGGTGATTCTGACACATCTCGGAGGTTGAGAGCCAGTTCCCACCATGGAAGAACGGTGTGCGGGGATTAGGCCACAGCAGTTCTGGTCAGATTGTTCCGGTACCGGAAGGGTCCCTCTCCCTCCTCTGTTCAGAGTTAACATAACCAACCTTCTAGTCTGCTCTGTGGTTGAACAATCCATTTATACTAACACAATTCACAAGGAAGCATTAAGACTGAAGCCTCTCTTCACTTACAGGACATTTTTCTTTAATATGCTAGTAAATGGCTCCTTCACAAGCTGCCACCCCTTGGCACCTTGGCCCTCGTGGAGGGCTTGCTTCTAGGAGCCGGTAGGGCTCCTGGGTCCTCGGAGGGAGAGCAGCTCTGGAACATGGGCGACAGCCTGCCTGGCTCATGGGGTGGTGCGGTGCTTGCAGTCCTTGCGCTGAGGCTGGCAGCGGGCAGCCGACCCTTGGGGAATCCAACAAGAAGGTAGTTGAACAGGTTGGACTACACGTGGAGGTTCTGGGCAGGGTCCCCTCATGCCAGCCCAAGGATATTCTAGAACGGTAAGCGAGCTTCTTATATTGCAGCCTAGGATCTTAGGATTCCTTCGTAGTGATACCACCAACTGCTTGGGCCTCCACTTGGTGACCAATTTTTAAAAGTCCTGAGAAGTCCTGTGCAGTTTCCACCACAAAACTATGTCATCAAAATGAATGAAGAGCAATCCAGTGTTGAGACTATAAACTACTTGGGGCTAATAGTTGGAGTATTTTCCTGACAAGTGTCAGATATTATTGTTTGCCTTTAAAATTTAAAATACTCCATGGTATGCTGATCCCTGCAGGGCACCAGAGTGCCTTGGCACTCAGTTTGAGAGCTATGACTATGAAGGGTTAAAAGTGAGTGGTTCTCACCCAGCCTGTGTGGCTCCGTGGTTGAGTGTTAAACCATGAAGCAGGAGGGCACTGGTTAGATTCCCAGCCAGGACAACATGCCCAGATTGTGTGCTCCATCCCCAGAAGGGAGTGTGCAGGAGGCATCCAATCAATAATTCTCTCATATCATTGTTTCTTTCTCTTTATCCCTCTTCTTTCCTCTCCCTGAAATCAATAAAAATATTTTTTAAATAGTGATTCTCATTTTTTCTTAGAATGCATATTCAAGCTAATCATTTTCTTCCACAGTGCTACTATGGTAAGGTCCAATGTAACTTGACTCCTGCCATCCTGAAGACCCCCTAAAACTAAGCCCCACAGGAGATTCTTTTAAATGACCACAGCAGGCACTGAGTCTCCACAGGTCTGTCTAGATTCTAACATTCCTACAGAGGACATCTTAGATAAATCTAAAATTCCTTTGGAAGAAGAGCAATTAACTATTTTTTAAAAAAATATATTTTAGATTTTCCACAGAGAGGAAGGAAGAGGGATAGAAAGTTAGAAACATGGATGAGAGAGAAACATCTATCAGCTGCCTCCTGCACACCTCCTACTGGGGATGTGCCCGCAACTAAGGTACATGCCCTTGGCCAGAATCAGTCCACAGGCTCTATTCACTGAGCCAAACTGGTAAGGGCAATTAACTATTTTAAATAAAATAAATTAGAAATCATACTATTTAGAAAGTAGCCCATTAATTTAGAAATTGGCCTACTATTAGGCAAACACTGACAGACAATGCTAAGAAAATAAAAAACAATAGTCTATTGAACATTTATAAAAATTCTCGATGACTTTCCTACACTGCAATATTTCATATCTGATTTTCACACCTCTTTACCAAAGAGATAAAATAGATTCAAATTACAGAATACAACTTTACCTGGGTTCATAAGTGGGCATAACCAATAAATTTTTCATTCTAGAAACAAGCTATTAACTATACTGGTAGATATAAATATTCTAACTAAACAAAAGTTCTGGTTAATATCCTGCTTAAAATACAGTTGATAATAAATATAACTGGATATTACCATAGTAGAAGTAACAATCTAGACTAGACCATAAATAAATGTATAGAACATTTATGATTATGACAAAAGTTGAACGCCAAACATCAAAGGAAAGAACAGATGGAAGTAAAAAATTTCTGAAGCATTTAATTCATCATGTAGCCACACTCAAGATGTTGAAGGAAATGTCTGTATCTGCTGAGTTCTTGTTGGCAGCAATGAGAACCTCCTTATGTGTTAATCTGTCCAGTCTCACAATCAGAAGCAATGTTTGATTTGTTAGATGCTTCATAAGCTTGGATAACAAGTCTTAGGTGAGTGATAATTTCCTTGTCTGCTGTTTTCACGTTAAATCCCAACATCTTCATGATAGTTTCTCGAAAGTTGACTTCCTTCAAAGAGCAACCACAAAATTCGAGACATGTCATTAGTTTTGGTCACCTACTTACTGTATACGATGAAGTTGGTATGAGAAAATTAGTCTTATTAAACATTTCTTTGTAAAATATAACATTCTATATTTTTAATCTGTATTTTTAATCTAGAAAAATGTTCTCCTCTGTTACAAATAGCCTTTATGTAAAATGTTCTTTTAAGATTTTTTTTCTTATGTTTACACTTTTATAGACTAAACTTAATTTTATTGCTGCTTATGTCTCATCAGTAAGGTAACTTCTTTTTGAACTTTTGTTTTTCTGTGGAGTAATAGCAGCAAATAGATTTCTCTAAATACATATCTCTCCTTCTAAAACCGTTATGATCAACAAGGAAAGCAGATAACAACATCCATAAATCATGTCTAAAACATAACTAGAGAATACCACAGACTTCAGTTTGCATGTAAGCGAGAGAATAAATACCCTAAACCAGCAGAGGCAGCTCCAGAGTCCACGTTGGAGGAGGCATCTAGTTTCCACTGCATAAATGGGGAAATACGAATACTGAGAACAAGTCTGAGACCGGTGGATCAGAACACTGGCAAGTGGGGAAGGGCCAGAAAGGGAGCTGGGAGAAAATAAGAAAGCCAGCATCACTCAGACTGTCCGGGTGATGAAAATCCTCTCCCCAAAGAGTCACGAAGCAGGGGAAACAGGCTTGACACATGCCTGATATGAGCTAAATATTAATTAGATAAGGATTAGCAGACATGGGGTGAAAACACCTTTCTAAATGTATTATTTCAGAATTGAAAAAATATATGTGTAAGATGCTTTGTGGATAAAGAAGTGTTGATGGAATTCAAGCAAGAATAAGACAAAATCTTCCTAGAAATGGAGAATAAACTACAGAATGCCCAAAGGAGACGAGATTGACTGAAAATATAATAAGAACCACTAAATAGAATAAAAAACAATCAAGAATATGAATAGACACAAGTTAAAAAAGAGAAAAAGAAAATGATAGTATGATGCCTTGATTTTTTAAGACTCTCTTTAAGTTGCATATTTCTTAAGCGACTAATATATGGAGGTATGACATATAATCCCACAATAGCCCCAAATTATCAGGCTTTTAAGAATTCTTAAAATACGTGTTTTATAAATACAATGAAAATCTAGGCAAATTTAGAAGCACTCCCCTCTTGTCCCAGAAAGTGACCCAGCCCCAAACACATGGTTTCTCCTGAACTTCTATTCCATCATCTCTGCCCTCCCTGTCTTTGGTTAGTCAGAGGATGTGTGCGCAAACCTAAGTTAAAATCATCATCTATCCCACTATCACCACTGTAAATTCACCAAGGACAGGCATTTGATCTGAGCTGGGCTTATAAAGACCCTTTCTTGGGATTCTCTTTATTGTCCCAGAAACTCTTCAACTATAAAACTTCGTGGTTTTCAGCCAGAGAGATAAGCTGACACATGGAGCTGCCAAGAAGAGATGGTGAGGAAGGCCTTACAATAGTGGTTCTCAACCTTCCTAATGCCGCGACCCTTTAATACAGTTCCTCGAGTTGTGGTGACTCCCAACCATAAAATTATTTTCGTTGCTACTTCATAACTGTAATTTTGCTACTGTTATGAATCGTAATGTAAATATCTGATATGCAGGATATATTTAGGTGACCCCTGTGAAAGGGTCGTTCGTGACCCACAGGTTGAGAACCGCTGCCTTACAAGTTTCCAGGTGCTCATCCTAGGGCCCAGGTACATCTCTGCCCCCATAGAGCTCTGTTTGTTTAACTCCTTTTGATTCCATAAGCCAATAAAGTCCCTTTTGTCTAAGTTAGGTGGAGTCTAAGTTGAGGTGAGTGTTTATCACTTCAACTTAAAGAATCTTAAAATAGTAATGATAATTTTTTAAATAAAAAAAAAACCTCTTGTGGTCGTCCTGGTTCTTCTTCAAGTGTGCTCTTTGCTGTGCAGAGCTCAGGAGTGACAGCATCTAACATCTGATGGGTTTCGTCGTTGTCCCATCTTGCCTCTTGCTTGGTCGGGTCTAATGTAGTTTTCAAGTTATCTGTTTTCATAGCTGCCTTCCCTTTCATTGCTTCAACTTTTATTAAAGATTGCCTGAGCTTCTGGATTGTTTTGTCCTGTGAGGGTATAAAGGTTGGGGGAAAGGGAGATGACTGTGATTAGATCTCTTTTAAATAATAGGTAGGTATGATGAATGATAACTCATGCTTCTATTACCATATTTTCTGGTGTATAGACGGCTTTTTAACCCAGGAAAATCTTCTCAAAAGTTGGGGGTTGTCTTATACGCCCAGTCGTCTTATATGCCAGAAAATACGGTATTTCCTTTTTAAAAAAAGAGGAGTAGATATATGAAAAAGAAAGAAAATCCCACAACTTGTGAATTAAGAGGACATTTCTCCACCATCATACTCATCAATAACCAACAGTTACTGAACACTTTTATAAACTAGGCACTTGGGTTAAAAGAGGGTGAACAAGTGTTCCATGTCCTCAAAAGTCTTACAGTACAGCCTGTGCTAATTAAATACAGAAACAGAGAAAATAAGTGGCTCTGTAGTAAGAGAAATATTGCTGATAAAAAAGTTGATCAATAAGTAGTTAGTGCACCTGTGGTTTAAGATTTAAAAAAATGTATATTTGGAATACTACAACTGAAGCTTGAAATGGAGAAGGTCCGAAGAGGAGCCCCAAAATAACTAACGCGTTTAACAATTACCCCAATAAAAAAGACAAAAGTAAGACTAAAACAAAAAATCAAGGGATCTGGAAGTTACCTTTGAGGAGTAGGAAGAGGAATACTTGAGGGCTTTCATGGGATTGATATTAGTCTGTTTTTTTAAGATTAGTAGTAGATTTGCAGCATCAACTTTTATTATTATATATGCTTTAATATTATATATTCTTTTGTATGCAAGTGAAATAATTTTAATGTTAATTTTAAAAGTTTGATGAGACATATGCAGCTAAAATAGAAACAATCAAAGCTTAAATACATTTTTGAAAGCCTCACTTCCTTTACTTACTTTAAGGACATTTACTCTTGTCAGTTGGGTTTTCATATTTTTATTTGACAATTTCAAATCACTGAGCTGTTTCTGAAGTTGCTGAATTTCTTCCTCTAATCTTTGAGTTGTTGCAATCTGCAAATTCTGCTTAATAGTTAGTAATGTTTGTTGTTTGTTGTCTTTCTCTAACTGTTTAAACATCTTGCTGTTCTCATCTATTCGGGAATGTTTAGTCCTGGAGTTTTCCTTTGAAGAAATCAATAGTATTGAAATAAAGAAGTTGTATTTTATGATTGTGTTCTACACTAGCAAACCAGATCTACTCTAGACTGATAAACTGCAGACTAAACTATTTACATAAGTAAAATACTTTTCCACCATAAATATGCATTATTAAAATAATCCAGAAAGTAAAATACGACAATAAAAGTGATGGCTCAGTGCTATCAAGGGTAAAGTTAAGTAGACAATTTTATTAACACCGGGTGGTAGCACAGGTTATCTCAACTTTTCTAGGAATGTATTATAGGAAATAACCCAATACTTAGATAACAATTCATGTACCAAGATATTATTTACATTATTCATAACATAAAAAATAGAAATAATGCAGACGTCAAAAAGAATAATTAAATAAATGACATGATTGATTATAGATTTCCTAGAAATCAAGTTTTCAAAAATTTCTAGTAAGAGAAAATACTAATAATACAAATGAAAGAAGCAGGATGAGAAAAACTGTGCCTATCTCAATTATGTCAAAATATACACGGAAAATAATCAGAAGGAAATATACCTACACAATGAGTGGCCAGATTATTATGACCACCCCATCAGTACTTCCTTGGGCCACCTTTTGCCTTCAGTACTGTGGCAGTTCTTCTTGGCATTGACTCCACGAGATGTTGAAAGGTGATATGAGGAATCTGACACCATGTCTGATGATTAGCACTGTCCAGTTCTGTGAGATTTGATGGTTGTGGAACCAGCTGCCTGATGGCTCTTTTAACTTCGTCCCACAAATGCTCAATTGGATTGAGATCTAGTGATTTTGGGGGCCACCTAAGCAAGGTAAAGTCTCCCTCATGTTCTTGAAACCACTCCTGCACAATACAAGCACCATGTCATGGCGCATTGTCTTGTTGGAAGAAGCCATCTCCATTGGGATATGCCATCAACATGATAGTATGAACTTGATCACCAATGATACTTAGATATGTTGTGCTATTCAGACATTTATAATCTGGCCCTCTAGTAACTTCAGCGTGAAATTATAGCTAATTTGCCTACAAATGTCAGGTGGTCATAATAATCTGGCCACTCAGTGTATATATTAACACTGGTTAGCTCAATGTGGTAGAATTACTGGTGATTTTTATAAATTTATCTTTATTGTTAAAAGTATTACATAGTTCCCTCTTTTCCCTGTGATTTTAATTGTATTCTTTTTTACCTGTAATTTATAAAATTACTATCAGGAAAATAATAGAAAAAAAGGTGTGGATTTTAAAAAGATACCATATATTTTCATTATATATAAATAAAAAATTAGTAAAATGTATATAAAACACAACCTCTCGTTCTTTGGAAAGATAAAATAGATGCTCCAGGCAAGCCTGGTTAAAGAGGGAAGAAAGTGAAAACACACGATAGTAGGAAGGAGAAACATACAGAATGCATAGATAGAGAAAGTATACAAATCATTCTAAAAGAATATTTTATAACTCAGGAGAACAAGTTGAGAATATAAGAGAAATATATTATTTCCTAGAAAACAATATAATAATATACGCTCATGTCCAGAAAACCCAAGAATTCTAGTAAAGAATATTATTGGACTGAATAATGAATTCAATAAGGATATTTAATAAAATACAAACATATCAAAGGTTTTTACCTATGTTAGTAATAAGTATTTCAACTAGAAATGGGATAATATGCTATTCACAATGAGCAGAAAAATCTATAAAAGAACAAATCTAATCTAATAAAAGGGTAACATGCTAATTGTGTCACTCCCCTACATCCCAAGCCACACCCATCAGCCAATCAGAGCCACTATATGCAAATTAACCCAACCAAGATAGCGGCCAGCAGCCACAGAGCTAGAGCAAACAGGCAGCTTTTTCCATTGCCCCAGTGATGGAAGAAGCTGCCTGCCTAGGCCGGCTGTGGCCTCTGCTCAAGGCAACAAAGTTTCAATTATAGAAGATAAATAAACCCCAGATACCTGCTTCCAGCCAACCTCACTGGGAGTTTACATGGCTGGGGGCTGTGGCCAGCCTGCAAAAGCCATCAGCCCCTCACCCAGGATGGCCCCACCCTCATGGGGTAAGGGTCCCTACTGGGGGGCTTGGCCAGCCTGAAAATAGCCCTCAGCCCCTCACTCAGGCTGGCCAGTCACCCCAGCAGGGACCCTACCCTGAAGGGGGTGTGGGCAGCCTGAAAACAGCCCTTAGTCCATCACCCATGCTGGCCACACCCCAGTGGGGTGAGGGACCCCACTGAAGGGCTTGGCCTGCCTGCAAACAGCCATCAGCCCCTCACCCAGGCTGACCAGGCATGCCAGCAGGTGGACATCCCCAGAGGGGTCCCAGACTGCGAGAGGGCACAGGCCGGGCTGAGGGACTTCCTGAGTGCACAAATTTTTGTGCCCCTGGTATCAAAATAAAAAGCTTCTGCAGAGCAAAAGAAACCATCAACAAAACAACATGAAAACCCACTGCATGGGAGAACATGTATGCCAATGTTATCTCTAATAAGCATTTAATCTCCAAAATTTACAGGAAACTCATACAACTTAACAAAACGAAGATAAAAAATCCAATAAAAAAATGGGCAAAGGACGTAAATAGACACTTTTCAAAAGAGGACATACAGAAGGCCAAGAGACATATGAAAACATGTTCAAAGTCACTAATCATCAGAGAGATGCAAATCAAAATGACAATGAGGTACCATCTCACATCTATCAGAATGACTGTCATCAACAAATCAACAAATGACAAGTGCTGGCGAGGATGTGGAGAAAAAGGAACCCTCCTGCACTGCTGGTGGGAATGCAGACTGGTGCAGCCACTGTAGAAAACAGTATGGGATTTCATCAAAAAATTAAAAATGGAACTCCCATTTGACCCAGTAATCTCACTTCTATGACTATATCCCAGGAAGCTAGAAACACCAATCAGAAAGGATATATGCACCCCTATGTTCATAGCAGCACAATTTACCATAGCTACGATTTGGAATCAGCCTAAGTGCCCATCAGCAGACGAATGGATTAAAAAACTGGTACATCTACAAAATTGAATACTATGTTGCTGTAAAAAATAAGGAACTCTTACCATTTGAAACAGCATTGATGGACCTGGAGAGCATTATGCTAAGCGAAATAAGCCACTCGGAGGAAGATAAATATCACATGATCTCACTAATTTGTGGAATATAGTAAACAACACAAACTGAAGGACAAAAAACAGATCCAGAGACAGAGCAGCATTGTACAGACCATCAAACTTCAGAGGGAAGTCAGGGAAGTGTGTGTATGGTGGGGAGAGGGTGTAAGAGATCAACCAAAGGACTTGTATGCATGCATATAAGCATTACCAATTGACACAGAGGTGGTGAGGGCATGTGCTAGGGGGTGGGAGAGGCTAGGGAGAGGTCAATGGGGGAAAAACAATATTGCAATAGCTATGTACAGGCCAGGAGGAGGGTACCTGAAATATCAGGAGGACTACTCTGTAAAGTATATGATTGTCTAATCACTATTGTACACCTGAAACTAATACAGAATAATATTGAATGTGACCTATAATTGAAAAACAAGATGGAAAATTGTATAAGTCTTTCATCACAATAAAAAAAAGTTTTAGAAGCCAACTTTAAAATACTAGTCACAGAAGGAGAGAGTATAAAAAAGAAGAGTTAAAAATAAAAAGAGCCCTAACCAGTTTGGCTCAGTGGATAGAGCTTCGGCCTCCAGACTGAAAGGTCCCAGGTTCGATTCCAGTTAAGGGCATGAACCTTGGTTGTGGGCACGTCCCCAGTAGGGGGTGTGCAAGAGGCAGATGATCGATGTTTCTCTCTCATCGATGTTTCTATCTCTCTCCCTTCCTCTCTGTAAAAAATCAATAAAATGTATTTTTAAAAAATAGAGGGTGTAAAATGTTGAAATAAATGGTAAAATTGACAGAAGAAAGACAAATTAAAAAGTTCAGAGAACTAAGATGGCGGCATGAGGTATATACCTAAACGCGCAGCCTCCACAACTACATTATAAAAATACAACTATACAGATAAACGGCCATCCTCCAGAACCAAGGGAGGGCAAGCTTTACAACTAGAAGGCAAGAGAAGGAGTGCAGTGAGACTGAGTAGAAGCTCCCGGTGCCAAAACTGAGAGGATACCAATTGGCCCAGCCAGTGTAGATCAGTGGTTGAGCATTGACCTATGAATCAGAAGGTCATGGTTCGACTCCCGGTCAGGGCACATGCCTGGGTTGCAGGCTCAATCCTCAGCGTGGAGTATGCAGGAGGCAGCCAGTCAATAATTCTCTCTCATTGTTGTTTCTATCTCTCTCTCCCTCTCTGAAATCAATAAATATATATATATATATTTAAAAAGTCACCAATTAGAGGTGAATTTTATAACAGATAATGTCTTTTATCACAGAGAGAGACAGAAAGCTATGAAGATAAAAAGACGTATCATGTTCAGACAAACATGAACCAAAAGAAAATTGCATTAGTACCATAACTTCTAAAAATGGAGAATTTAAAGCAATCCTACATGATAAAAGGCTAATATGCAAATTGTCCCCTTGGGAGTTCAACCGCTCACTATGACATGTGCTGACCACCAGGGGGCAGTGCAGAATGAAGTAAGGCCCCAGCTGGCAGCTAGGGGAAGGAAGGCCCCCATTGGCCCTGATTGCTGGCCAGGCCTAGGGACTCTACTCATGCACGAATTTTATGTACTGGGCCTCTAGTATTTTATAAAGGATGAAAAAAGAAAATGTTTATTGTGCTTAAAAGATCATCATAAGTGCATATGCTCCAGTAGGGTATAAAGCAAAAACTGACGGAACTGTAGAGACAAATGGATGAATCAAAAATATAGTTGGAGAATTTAGCATACCATTTCCAGAATCAAGGAATAATTAGAGATACTATCTAAACCATGAATAATATGCTTGAGCATTAGCTATCTATGAAAATTTACATCCAACAAACAGAGAATACATTCTTTATAAGCACAGTTTCAAAAGTATACAGGTATTTAATTATAATGTTGTACACCTGGAAATTATATGTTATTATCTAATGTTACTCCAATAAATTTACTTTAAATATATATAATGCTGAGAAGTAGAATAAAATTTTAAATTCAATATCATTTATACAAATTTTAAATATATGCACAAAAATCACATTTAAAAGAACATATGTAAACAAAAGGATACACATTAAATACATTAGATTAGTCAATGTATTTGCGGAGGAGATGGGAAAGGAATTAGCAGAAAATGGATTTGTCTTTGGACTCTATGAAGGACATTATTTGATACCACTTCATTAAGTGCTGAAAATTTTTTAAATTGAGTGTTCAATACATATTGGATAAATGAATGAATGAACAAATAGACTAAATGAGTAAGTGGTGAGTGAGATTAAGCTTTGAGCCATAGCAATTATAAAAATAATATAAGATAGGTATGAGTATGATGAGCACTTAGTGGAGAGGCAGTGAAATAGAGTATCTCCTGAAAATAAATACTATTGCATCCTACTTATTTCCATCCCACTTTTAGGACTGATTTTTTTCCTTATAGATTTAGAGAAGCAGAAGGTAATAGTCTATATAATAATCATTTGAGGAATATTTCCAATACCCATCTTATCTAGCTGACAAAGTGTCTGAAATTCCAACTTTGCCCTCCTTTTCCTATGACTCTCTTTTTAAGGTACATTAAGAAATACATGAGCCCTAGCCGGTTTGGCTCAGTGGATAGAGCATCAGCCTGTGAACTGAAAGGTTCCAGGTTTGATTCTGGTCAAGGGCACATGCTCGGGCTGTGGGCTTGATCCCAGTGCGGTGCTTGCAGGAGGCAGCCGATCAATGATTCTCTCTCATCATTGATGTTTCTGTCTCTCTCTCCCTCTTCCTTCCTCTCTGAAATCAATAGAAACATATTTTTAAGAAGAAGTACATTATTAAAAGCCCTCACAATAAATATCAAATATGTATAAAATGAGAAAGGGAAGATATGAAGTGAGGAGAGGTTTTTTTGATAAAATTAGAAGGGTTTGTAGCAAATGTTCCTCTCTTTTCAATATTAAAAAAAGTATAAGTAGTATTACCAGCTTTAAATATTAGATAATATAACAAAATATGATCATTTTCACTGCCAAAGAAATACCTTACACTTCACAAAATTCTTACTTTATTCCTGCCCAAGTCTAATCTCGTTTGAAAAAAGTCATTAACAGCAATTTTTCTCTCCAGACATTTCAAGGGTCTTTTTTGTTCCCTATACTTTTCTTCAGTTTGGGATGATCCTTCGTGGTGATGATGCAGCTGCACCAGTTGCTTGGTGAGCAACTGAATTTCCTGATTAAGGCCTTCAGCTCCCTGTAAGAAAAAATAATAGATTAAACTTTTTGATGGTCCATGATTTCTATTTCATTTCAATGCTGTGCAAGTTCTACTGTGCTGATATTGTAGAAACATTTGCTAAATAGATGCTGGTTTCAAAAATAGGAAGGTTTGACATTTTAGTTCAAGCATGTCAAACTCATAGGCTAACACTGGCCAAATAAACAAGATTCATGTGGGCCACAAAAAAACAAAAGCTTCAATTTTGATAGAAACGTAAGTTTATTTCGATAGAGACATGCTGAAGACAAAGGGCTGAAATAAATGAGTAATCGTTAACATAAAATAATAGACTTTTTTTTCTTGAACATTAACTTGCCAAACACTGAATAAGTGCGCAAATTAATAAGCAGAACGCAAATAAACCTATTTTTCTTGTTCTCTGAAAGCAAAATATTTTCTGTTGCGCACACCAAACAAGTCAGTCCAAGACTAATGACGTGGCAATCAGCTGCTAAAATATTTGCTGCAAGTGTCAGTGGAGAGAAATGGTGTGCCTGCACATAAGGCAAGTAAGGGAAATGAATGCAACATGATTATAGTAATCAGTCATTAGCAAATGTTGTAGTTTGTTAATAATAATTATGTGCAACAGGATCTTGTAAAAATTAAGTTACAAAATTTTTATTAAAACATTTCTTACATACTCTTATATTGGCTGGGTTGCAAAAATATTCATGAGGAGAAACAAGATGGCGGCATAGGGTAGACACCGCATATGCAGCTGTGAACAACTATTTCAGAAAAACTGCGAAAAGAACACACGGACACCACACGCACCCACAGGACGGCTGGCTGAGTGAAAATCCTACAACCAGAGAAGAGTCTGAGACTCAGAGCAGCAGCAGAAGCAAAGTACAGAGGTACGGAGGCGC
>PVJC01009611.1:0-44508 GCA_004026665.1 Murina feae | reverse complement strand
AGGGAGGGAATAAGGGAGGGAGGAAGTAAGAAGGGAGGGAGGAGAAAGAGATTATAGTCTATAATACTCTGCTTCAAATAATGCTGCATTTCTTTGTTAAAGAGAAAAATTGCACCTGATGCTTGTTAAAACTAGCATGAAAGGCTTGACTCAAGACTATTACAACAGTGGGTTAGGAAAGAGAGCTGGAACTCAGTCCCACTGAGGCCAAGTGGGGCTGGGCACTGTCACTAGCCCATCAGCAGTGACGAGTGGGTGCTTCTCAAAGTTGCTTTCCAGCCCTCACACAAGACTGAGAGACAGGGGCCTTGTTTCTTCATGATTAAAGTCCCAGGTACTTGAGAAAGATCCCCCTGGGCTGTAGAAAATTTACATGTCAATGAGGCAGAGAAGAATTTACAATTGCAAATCAGGGGCCTCCAGTCTGGACAAAAACCTGTCTAAAGTTTGCCAAGGTGAGAGAAACATTAAGACTGTGTTGGGCCTGGCTGGCATGGCTCAATGGTTGAGGGTCAACCTGTGAACCAGAAGGCCATGGTTCAATTCCCAGTCAGGGCACTTGCCTATATTGTGGGCTCAATCCCCCTTGTGGGGGGGCAGGGCGAGGGGGGCATGCAAGAGATAGCCAATCAATGACTTTCTCTCATCATTGATGCTTCTCTCTCTCTCTCTCCCTCTCCCTTCCTCTCTGAAATCAATAAAAATATATTAGAAAAAAACAACAACTGTGTGGCTTGGACAAATATCATTGTCTAACCATTATATACATCTAAGGTAATACAAAATACCATTGAATGTCAACTGCAATTGAAAAGATAATAATAATAAGGCTGTGTTGAACATCTTTGTCCCTAAATCAGATAAATCTACCCCACTCATCTCCTAATTGTCAAGATCTTCTAAATCATATGTGGTTAAGAAGAGGATTCTCTCATTCTTCAGTGTTTTGGACGAATTTCAAATGCTTCACAAAACGTGGAACATTTTGGGAGTGGGGAGAGGCTCTATCTTAATTCCGCACTAGACACCAGTGACACGCTCTCTGCCCAAGTTCTCATGGTCACTCACGAGGAAGCTCAGAGCTCCAAGGCTTCCTTGCCAATCGGCTTTCTGGGAGTGCCTCACTGGCCTCCCAAGATCACAGCCCTTGGCAATCTCCAGACTGCAGGGGTCACCTCACTGCCCCTCATGATCTGCCCTACAACCCATAACCCCCAGGGGGGAAATCCAAATATCAGCAAAAATTTGAACACTTTTTTCTCTGAAGAATGGCCTGTTTTTGCCATTCTCAGCATATATTTAAAAACAAAAATATAAATGGACATTATTTTCTGAGTGCTCGGCAACTTTTGCTTTTGGTCAGCCAACACAAAAGTCATAAATAAGAATTTTGGAGCACAACGTATGGCAACCTTCATAAGAAGCAAATATGATAGTTCTTTGTATTTCTTCCAGATTCCCTAAGGCACTGAATGAAACAGAAAATAATGACAAAATAAACTCATTCTGTGATTTAATTAGAAATAAATAAACTTTGAGAATGAAGATAACAAAGATTAGCAATGTTGCCTTTTTCCATATAGATAGTAAATTGAGTAGTATTTTATTCTTTATGTTCCATTATCATTTGTTTTGATTTGTCTGCATGCTCTATGATAGCCAACATAATATCAGGGATCTCTTTTGAAATGAAGAAATAATAGAAGTGACAAAAATCATTATATATTTAATGTAGGTGAAGCTCATAAAGAAAAGAAAATCATTAAAGAAAGAAAATAGGAAAAAACCTTATATTAATAATATTGTAGGTGAAAACTTGAAATGAGTAGCTAATACGAGATTTTAGGCATAGCAATTCCCCCTAATCGTCTCAACTATAATGGTCTTAGGAGAAATTAAATGGTGAAAAGTGATATATTGATAGAAATTTGAGCATGCACTGGGACATTCTATGACAAAAGTGTCTACTAATAACCTTGTGTGAGGGTTTCATACAGAATATCTGTTACAAACAAGTTTCCATCTTATATTTCCCACACAATACCAAGCTACTATTAGTCTCAACTATTGAACCAGTTCAGTAAACATTAGTCTAGTAGACTATTCTTCTCTTCAAAACAGTGATTCAAATAGCAAAGAAAGTTCTACATTCTATGGGGAATTAGTTATATAAAAAAGCTGCTACTAAGAATAGAACAAAGGTACCGTATTGCAAAAAGGTTTCTTACTCTCATATTTTCATTGTATATCTTTCCCCCAGGGCTTGCTCCTGAGTTTCTCAAACAAAGCTTCCAATTAACTAAAAGGAAGTCCTGTCTAGACTAGATAACATCAGGTTTTTCTTATCTAAAGGATAACATTTCTTATGTTTCTTGTTAATGTTCTAGATATGTTTGCCTATTTCAGCTAGAATGTTACAGTCCTAACAATCTTGTTTCTCAAATCAGTGATCTATGAAAGCAGCTTTAGAATAACTAGTGTTAGTACAAATAGCTACTTTTTATTTTTAAGAATCATTTTTTTTAATAAATAGTTTTGGGAAAACTGGACAGACCTACAAAAAAATTGAAACTGAGCCACTTTCTTATATCATATATAAAAAATTAAACTCAAAATGAAGACTTAAATATGAGACTTGAAGTCATAAAACTTCTTGAAGAAAACAGGCATAAACTCTATGGCATTGTTCTCAGAAAAAAAATGTTATAGATATAAAATGTGTGACTTTATAATGTGTGACTATTTTTATAAATATATATCATCTGGCAAGGACAACAAAAATAAACAAATGGGAATACCTCAAACTAAAAAGCTTTTGCATAGCAAAGAAAACTTTCAAAAGAACAAAAAGACAATTCACTGAATGGGAGAAGACATTTGCAAATAATATCTCCCATGAGAAGGTAATATCCAAAATATATACAGCTTATATAATTCAGCATAAAAATAACCACACACACAAAGAACCTAATGGGCAGAGGATCTTCACAGACATTTCCTAAAAGAGAACACATAGATGGCCAACATGAAAAATTGTTCAACATCACTAAATAAGAAATAAAATAATATATAGAAGATGATGGGTGGGAAGCTGAGTGGGTGGATGGAGGCATGGATGGACGGATGGATGGATGGATGGATGGATGGATGGATGGATGGATGGACGGACGGAGGGATGGATGGATGGACAAATGAACAGAAAAGTGAACAGACCAACTGGACTATTCCCCAACAATCTTAGAATTGTTCAGCTATTTCCCCAAATAGAGATTCCTCTGCCTCTTATCAGATCCTGCCTTAACAATCTATTCTTTTTCTTCTGACTGCCCAATTTTAACTCCCACTTTTCATTTATACATTTCTTAGAATCTTAATGCCATGAGATACTTATTTATGTCATGATTAGGACTGCCACCTATTCTATTTTCTAACATGCATTGGGAATTGATCCCTGAGACATCCTGCAGTGGGGAAGACTGTTTACGTGTGTTTGACCAGCATTTCCTAAACTCATTTGACCTTGCAGCTCTCTTTGGGTGTAAACTTTGAGAAAGATGGCTCTTTTCTAGTTAATTTTGTTTTATAGATCCCAGTCACTTCACCTGTTTGGGATAGAAAAGACAGAAATCAATCATATCTGTCTACTTAAAAGGGAAATCATATTAAGTACATCACAATAGCATAGATTCAAGCACACACATTCCTTTTTTACTTTTCTCTACATTATAATGTGTGACTATTTTTATAAATGCATACACGCTCATGACAGAACAATTCAGGCACAGATATTTTCACTAGTCATTCCTGATTAAGCTCCCATCTGCAGATACCTTCAGAAATGTGACCTAGCGTATTCAGATCCTGGTCCTACCCCTTTGCTTGAAATAGGGTGGTGAATCGGACACACCCAATGTGCCTCCCTCAACACAAATGGCAGGGAGGTGGAGCTCTGCAAGTATCTTCACTGTCAGTAACACACCTGTAACAGGTGAGGGGCTAGATATAGCAGTACAAAAGGCAAATGGAGTAACACATTGGACTCATTTTTAATAGTAAAATATAAATCCGGTCACTTCGATACAAATAAAGCAAAGTAGTTTCAATAATCCAGCAGAGCAGGAATATCATTACAGGGGTAAATGTCTTTAAATATTTTTTCAAACAGTATCTTTATTTGATGATGTTAAAGAGATTTAAAAAAAACAACCCTTTATATTTTAATTTTTATTAAAGCAATATGCGCATATGCTTTTAAATTTTAAAAAGCAATCACTATAAAATGACCTTAACATGGAAAGCAAAAGTCTCCAACCCCACCCCTACCCACCCAACCCCATATACCACTTCCTACTTCAGTTTCTGTTTTTAATTCTTGTTGTGGTTCCCTGTCCCACTCAAAATGATATGCATATTGTATGATTTATTTTATTTAAACATTTAAGGCACTATCCATTTACTTTAGTTCTCAGAATGAGAATTCATTTTGTTATGTTTGTTTTAGTTGTATTAGCTACACTTCTATCTGCTAACGGAGTACTTATTTTGTTATTCTGTTTACCTTAAATATTGATAGCATTTTTGTTCTGTGCTGCAGCTTTATTTTTTTTTTTTACACCTTCCACATTTTGCCTATAGGTTGATTCTGAAAATTGGAAATAAATTACCTGATGTTATCCTTAGTGGAGGATTTTGCTTGTTGGTAACCCACATGCATTCCCAAACTGTTGTAAACTCTGTCTTCTACTGCAGTGGGGACATTTCCCTCACACTCCCTCAGTAAGATTCCATTCAGAGTGGTCCAGTGCCATGCATTTGGAGAAATGTTGGCTGGCAGAATGGAGGCAGAAGCCATTCTCTGCCTGGCAGAGGTGGCGGCTGGCACACCAGACTTGCAGTGGTGTGAGTGTGTGCAGCAGCCAGCTAGATTCCATGTGACCCACCAGCTCCCTGCTCTGGGGCCAGTAGAGTGCTGGTAACTTGGGATGATTCCTGCACCTTTCACCCCTCTGGGGCAGTTGCAGCTTCCAGAACTCCAGATCCATCTTGCACAGGGGGACCAACGATTCTACTAGTTGTGGCTTCTTTTTCACTCCTCCAGGCCTTCCTATGATCACGGGAGCTCCTGATCCCCTTGCCTTAAGCCTCTTTGTCCTTGGAAGACTTTGCCATGTTTTTCCACAATAAAACCTAACTGGCACGTATTTATGTACCAGGGGCCCGGTGCACAAAAATTTGTGCACTGGGTGGGGGGGAAGGGGTCCCTCAGCCCGGCCTGTGCCCTCTCACAGTTTGGGACCCCTCCAAGGATGTCCACCTGCTGATGTGCCTGGCCAGCCTGGGTGAGGGGCCAGTGTCTGTTTGCAAGCTGGCCAAGTTCCCCAGTGGAGACCCTTACACCAGGGGGTGTGGCAAGCCTGGGTGAGGGTCTAAGGGCAGTTTTCAGGCTGGCCACAGCTCCCACTGACCCTCCAGGCCATCCGCCTGGGAAGCGATGGGGTGGTACTGGCCATCCCACACTCCATGGCCTCCCAGGAGGGGGTTCCACCGCCGGAGGCCCCCACCTGGGAAGCGGATGGGGTGGCGCTGGCCACCCTACACCCCACGGCCTCCCAGAGGGGGCCTTGGCAGCTGGCTGGCTGGTCGCTGCTTGAGGCCCCTGCCTGGGAAGCCGAAGGGGTGGCGCCGGCCACCCCATACCCCACGGCCTCCCAGGAGGGGGCCTCAGGGTCAGCTGGCTGGTCCCACCTCCCAAGTCTTCCACCTGGGAAGGCATCATGGTCTCAGGGTGCTGGATGCCTTCCCAGGACGGAGGCTCCTATGATGGCGGAGGCCGCAGCCCAGGAGAAGCCGAACACCAGGGCTGCGGCCTCTACCATCTTGGCTAGGTTAATTTGCATACAGCAGCTCTGATTGGCTGGTGGGCGTGGCTTACCCTGTCCCGGAGAAACGGTTAATTTCAATATTACGCTTTTATTAGTTAAGATATTTCATTGAGAGAATAGCTGAGCAATATGTTAGAAGTACATTTTCTTCTCCATAGGCCCAATGTCATTACCACTGCGCCACTCAAAAGAGAACATTTTCTTATTCCACATCACCTGTTCCACGTCACACCCCATGTCTGTTTGCCTCACACATGAGCCATGGCTTTGTTTATCATGGAACTGGCCTATTTTCCGGCTGAGGAAAACTAACATATGCTTTCATCACCATGTCATTAATATCATCTAACATCTCAATCATATCCACTTCAATTTTCTTCTTTAAAACAATGCTACCTATTCTTCAGAACTATTGTTTTCCAGGTCTGTTAATACAAGCACCCTCCTAGGATTAACTCAAAACAAACTCCTGCATTAGCACCACGGTTTATCACATCCTTTAAAATCTTCCCTCCCCCTTCTTCTTAGCATATTTCTTTGAGTAACTTCTTCCAAATAAAGATACATAAAAGTAGAGTAAAGGAAGGAGATTTGATTTGGGTGGTGCACACACAATGCAATATACAGATGATGTACTATAGAATTGTAACTTGAAACCCATACAGTCTTATTAACGAACTAGAGGCCCAGTGCACAAAAATTTGTGCACTCAGGGAGGGGGGAAGTCCCTCTGCCTGGCCTGTGCGCTCTTGCAGTCTGGGACCCCTCGAGGAATGTCCACCTGCTGGCTTAGGCCCACTCCCCAGGCGATCGGGCCTAAAATGGCAGTCAGACATCCTTCTGGCAGCCCGGGAGTCCTCAGCGGATGTCCACTTGCCGGTGGGGAGCAGGTCTAAGCTACAGTTGGACATCCTTAGTGCTGCTGAGGAGGCAGTAGAGGCTCCCACAACCACCGCTGTACTGGCAGCCTTCTGGCTTGTGGCTGAGCAGAGCTCCCCCTGTGGGAGTGCCCTGACCACCAGGAGCAGCTCCTGCATTGAGTGTCTGCCCCCTGGTGGTCAGTGTGTGTCATAGTGACCAGTAATTCCCAGTGGTTCAGCTGTTAGGGTCAATTTGCATATTATCCTTTCATTATATAGGATTATATAGGATAGAGGCTTGGTGCATGGGTGGGGGCCAGCTGGTTTGCCCTGAAGGGTGTCCCAGATCAGGGTGGGGTTCCCACTGGGGTGCCTGGCCAGCCTGGGTGAGGGGCTGATAGCTGTTTGCAGGCTGGCCACAGTTTCCATTGACCCAACATCCCAGCAAGGCTGGCTGGAGTCAGGTTTCTGGGGTTTATTTATCCTCTATAATTGAAACATTGTTTCCTTGAGCGGAGGCCACAGCTGGCTTAGGCAGGCAGTTTCCTTCATCGCTGGTGCAATGGAAGCCTCCTGTTTGCTCTAGCTCTGTGGCTACTGGCCATCATCTTGGCTGGGTTAATTTGCATACAGTCACTCTGATTAGCTGGTGGGCGTGGCTTGGCTGGTGGGCATGGCTTAGGTGTAATGGAGTGAGGGTCAATTTGCATATTACTCTTTTATTATATTAGATGTCACCCCCAATAAACTTAATTTTAAAAACCATACTTCCTAGGTCCCTGTGTTTTGAGACACTGTAGTTTTCTTTCCCAGTGATTAATGGTTTGATTGAGGATAAAATTCTCAGTTGAGAACATTTTTTTTCTCAGACTTTTCCTGGCATTGATGTTGTTCTCTGGTATCCAGGATTTCTATGCTGTTTTGATTCTTCCTAACCTATGTGAGCATTTTACCCCCGACTTTCCAGAAGCATTTAAAACTCTGCATTAGTATCAGATGGGAGTACATGTGTGTATTCATTTACTCTGAAGACTCAGTTCTCTCTTTAGTTATGGGAAGTTCCTTTCTCACATTTCTTTGAAAATTTCCACCCCGCAGTTATCTTTGTTCCCCATTTCTGTACGTCCCATAACACTTAGGTTGACTTGTCTCTGTTTTATCTTTTCTTTCAAGTTTGCTTGATTTTTGTCATTGCCTCATTTCCTAGGCAATTTCTTTAGCATTCAAACACTTGTCTGAAAGATTTAACTTTAGTAAAGGCAAAGTCTTATTTCATTTGTAAAACTTCCTTCTTATTCTCTAATTTTTCATAGATTCTTGATTTTTTCATTACATTATCTTTGTTTCTTTTGGAGTCTATTCTACTTCTTTTTGTTAGTTTTTCTCTTTCATGCTATTGGCCATCTTCATGTATCTGGGATGTTTTCCAGATTTAAGAATGAGGGCCTGAGTTGTATTCCCAGGTAGTTGGTAGGTTTCCTTTGCCTGATATGTGTTAAGTTCCTTCACTTGGATAAATAAATATATGCATTTATGCTTTAATTCTAGTTCTTTTCAGTGTGTAGGAATGTGTGTACATGGGCAGGACTTGGAACTCATTGCCTTTGCTTGGGTCCTCAGATAGAAAACAAAGCTTTAGGTGAGGAAGTCCTCCAAGTGCCAGAACTGGGGAGGATTTAATCTAAGGCAGAGGTGCCCACCCTGGGAACCTTACATTTTAGAACAGGAATTCCATTTTTTTCCCCAAAACAGAGGGAAGACAAAGAGCTTAAGGAGGAGGGAGACAGTTGTAGAAAAATGGAGATCTACCTGGTGAGGATGTTTAGAAGAAGGTTGGGTGGGGGAAATCACAGCTGGAGAGCCTCCTGAGGAAACATCAGACAGCCTCAGTAGCTGTGAATGAGGAACACAAAATGTAAAAAGCAAAGTGATGCCCTAACCAGTTTGGCTCAGTGGATAGAGCGTCAGCCTGCGGACTAAAGGGTCCCAGGTTCAATTCTGATCAAGGGCATGTACCTTGGTTGTGGGCACATCCCCAGTAGGGGGTGTGCAGGAGGCAGCTGATCAATGTTTCTCTCTCATCAATGTTTCTAACTCTCTATCCCTCTCCCTTCCTCTCTGTAAAAAAAAAAAAAAAAAAAAATTATTAAAAAAATATTTTTTTTAAAAAAAGAAAGTGGTACCCAGTGAATAAATGTATCACAGGGCTCAATCATTTCAATAGTCAATAAATTCCAAATGAGCACTCTCTGTGCTTAGATCTACTTTTTAACTTGATTGTATCATTGCCTGTAAGTGGGCAATTCTTCTTACTTCTGACTTCACAATCTAAATAAAGAGTTTTCTTCCTGCTCCTGCCTCTCAGGAGACTACAGCACAGGTCAGAGTGGCCTATGCATGTCCTTGCCTGCTGGCAAGGCCCTGGCACAGAATCTTGGCTCCGTTAGCATTTATATCACCACAGCCTTACAAAGCTGAACTCCATAAGGAAGCTGCAAAAATTGCAGTCAGGCTGGGAGCGGCTCCTAATTCTAATCACGTTATTTGTCCTTTCAGTTACACACATTAGGTACACAGTATGGTTTGGAATTATTATAACAGTATGAAAATGTATGACTTTATTTTTTATAAGTTCTTCCATATACAGGATGTCTCTATATTACATATTTATTGTAAATGTATGTCTTTATCATTTGCTTACCTGGAAAATCTGATGGATTTTTTTTAAACTTTTTGAATATTCTCCAAAATCAAGATTTCACAAAGTGTGGTCTGTGACTCAAAAAACAGAGGCGCATGGTGACAAAGGAGTCTCCTGGAAAGTTACTCCAAGCCCAGGCTATTAAAGTGTGCCTCCTGCACAACTGCATCTTAACATGTGCACCCAAGGTGATGCATTGGCTCTTTATGAATCTTTATGTGCATAACTAAATGCTGTAGGGGACGCAAAAGACTACCCTGAGCAACCCTGTGTTGTGAGGACTAGACACTGGCAACAGAAGCCGTTCCCTTCACTGTCAAGTGCAAAGGGAATGCCAATAGTATCTGTGCACTCAATGGTCCCAAAGGCCTTAGGCCTCTTGAATGGAGTTGCCATGGTGGGAGTGTCAGCTTGGAAAAGCCCATGAGATTGAGTCCAGGTTTTGTCAAGGATAAGCTTGGATGAGAATAAGAAAAAGTATTGGTCAGCATTAGCATTAGCAATTTCTTCATTAGGAGTCTATTGTTTCCTCTTTAACTTTACTTTAGAGTGAACTACACACACACAAAGCCAACATCCATTCCTTCCTGCTTACCAGGTGAGTCCGCGTCTCACTAATATTTTCTAGAAGGGCCAGGGAGTCCAGGACTGCAAGTGTGCACACATAAGTAGAATTAATTAGCCAGGCATGGGGGTGGGAAAATACCTCTGGGAAGAGTAAACATTTACATTTTTTGTTTGGATGAAAATGTTGATTTTTCTTCCTTAAAGGGGAGAAAAGAGGTTTGTTTTGGTTAAGACCTTGGGACTGCTGAGACGTAAATATGCATAAACAGTGAGCAAACAGCACCACCCTCACAGCCAAATGTGCAGTCCTATTATCTCCCATGTTCCAAAAAAGTACCAGCAAAAGTGGTGGGTTCGTTTAAGGCGGAAGCACATGTAAGTGAGTGAGCATTTGAATATCCTGACAACAACTGCATCATGACTTCAGTGCTCTTTTGAAAGCATGGATTCTGATGAAACAAAAACAAATTTTTTCAAATGTTAATTAAAATACGAGTTAGTATACTGTCACCAACACTATGGATAGCAGAAGGAAAGAATGACACTTGGAAGGAGAAGCTCAAAGGAAAGAGGAAGCTGGATATCAAAATGGGAAACAGCTCAAAAGAACTAGAAAGATGCAGGAAGAGGGAGTACAGCTGAGGAAGTAGCTGGCCTGCCCCCATCCCACAGCCATGGACCAGAGAGACAAACTTCCTTGCAGCCTACTACCCGTGTTTTAAGACACAGATGCTGAAAAGTGACACCATTTTCCATAGCTCATTTCACAACATCTGAAACAGCTGTTCCCTGTCCTTTTGGTAGGGGCAGAAATAGAATATTGGGCACCAGCTAGACTTGTAAGAAATACTCATCATGCTCTGTGAACTGTGATTGTTTTGTTCTGATTAAAGAAGGCACAATGTAACCTGGCTAGGGGTTGCACATGGGACCTGGGAGTTCCCTCCCCATCAGAGAGCTGCCTATTGTCAAGGAAAGATTAACAACTTTGCAGAAACCATCAGGAGCTGCCAGCTCTTTGAAGACCCCCAGCCTTTGCATATCCACAGGCCTTTGCAAATCTTCAGCCCACATTACCTGTAAACTGCCCATTTGGCATCCCCTTTGTCTACTTCCCCATTACTCTTTGTCCTCCTACCCTCTATAAGCAGCTGGCTTATGGTGGGATGCAGAGCAGATTTTTGTGGATAACCTGCCGCTCTCCCATACAGCTGGCAATCCTATATAATAAAAGGGTTATATGCAAATTGACCCTAACAGCAGAACCACTGGGAATGACTGGTCACTATGACACACACTGACCACCAGGGGGCAGATGCTCAATGCAGGAGCTGCCCCTGGTGGTCAGTGCACTCCCACAGAGGGAGCTCTGCTCGGCCACAAGTCAGGCTGATGGCTGGCTGCCAGTACAGCAGTGGTGGTGGGAGCCTCTCCCACCTCCTCAGCAGCACTAAGGATGTCTGAATGCAGCTTAGGCCTGTTCCCTGCTGGCAAGGGGACATCCCCCAAGGGCTCCCAGGCTGCCAGAGGGATGTCTGACTGCCAGCTTTGGCCCGATCCCTCAGGCAACAGGCCTAAGCCAGAAGGTGGACATCCCCCGAGGGATCCCAGACTGTGAGAGGGCACAGGCCAGACTGAGGAACCCCCGAGTGCACAAATTTTTGTGCACCTGGCCTCTAGTGTTAGAATAAAAGCTCATATATGTTTCAATCCTGTCTCTGCTTAATTGGCTCAATTTACTGCAGGCAGCCTAGACCCATTGGTTGTCCCTTTATACTTTTGGTTTAAAAACAAAAAAGGGGGGGCACCATAAAAATTTCTACTCTTTTTATTTGTTTTGTTTTTAAGTATATCTTTACTGATTTCAGAGAGGAAGGGAGAGGGAAAGAGAGAAACATCAATTATGAGAGAGAATCATTGATTGGCTGCTTCCTGCACACCCCCTACTGGGGATCGAGCCTGAAACCCAGGCATGTGCCTGAAACACAGGAATTGAACCATGACCTCCTGGTTAATAGGATGATGCTCAACCACTGAGCCACGCCGGCCAGGACAAATGTCTACTGTTTGGCCAACATTTTCTCATGCTGATGAAAACCTGCAAGAGCCTGGGCATAAAAGGTTTTAGATGTTCTTCGTGTTGTCGGTTCATTTTATTGTTGGCAGGACCAATGCAAACACATTAGAGGCATCGCTTACTCCAATCTCATCACAATGGTCCTCAAAGTGAGAAGCAAGAGGAAAGTGCCATAAGGACAGGAGATGGGATATAAAAATCCCACGGCTCCTAGTCCTGAGGAGTCACTTTTTATTTTATCGCACCATTTTAAATTTTAATTAATTTAAGAAAAAAAGAGATTTCATTAATATAACTTTACAATTTTCTAAGATACTGAGTATTTTTTAACAGATGTCTGTTGTTTCTCTAAGGTAGAAGCCATATCTCCTTTTTTTGTCCCACTTCTGCTTAGAGAGAAATCAATTCATTCTGTCCTACTTGAGACACACATGCCACATTCCTCCTGAGACAAGTAATGAATAAATTATCTTTTATTTTTAGCTCCTGTTTCCAAAATAAATCAGAGCACTGTAGGACTGTTGGCAGATAGAAACAAAAAGTTCTACCAAGCAAAAACGAACTCACAGCAGATCCCATGCCGCTACCTTTTCCCATCAGTCGAGATCATTGTCCTTCCTCCCCGCGCCCGCCCTGCCCCCCTGCCCCACACATGCACAGTCTTCACAAACCCACAGCGATAGTCATACCAGTGCCTTCAAGTGTTCACCCAGCCCTGCCTGGTAACAGCACAGAAAAAGACCCTCTGTTAATAAGAATGAAGCAATTGCAAAGAGGACCAGGAGCAATGCAAAACTCTGCCTAAGAGCAAGCATGCCCAACTGCCCCAAGCACTCTGCACTGAGGGGCCTTTTGAGGTAAAAAAAGAAATTAACGCCTGGTGGTTGAGGTGGTTGAACATCAAACTATGAACCAGGAGGTCACAGTCCTATTCCCCGTCAGGGTACATGCCTGGTTGTGGGCTCTAGCCCCAGGGAGGGGAGCATGCAGGGCGCAGCCAATCAATGATTCTCTCTCATCATTGATGTTTCTGTCTCTCCCGCCCTCTCTTTTCATCTCTGAAATCAATAAAAATATATTTAAAAGAAATTACGGTCTTCATTGTGTTTCAAACCTTTATAGTCATAACCACTTATAAACTCAGAAATGCCTATCATCTCTGAGGTTAAAAAAGTAAATTCAACTAAAGAAATAAACGAATGCATTTGCCATCTCAACCTATATCTAAAACATGTTGACACACACACACACAAAAAAAGCCCTCGCTGGTTTGGCTCAGTGGATAGAACATCGGCTTGTGGACTGAAGAGTCCCAGGTCCGATTCCTCGAATCTGGTCAAAGGCACATTCCCAGATTGTGAGCTAGATTCCCCAGTCGGAGGTGTGGAGGAGGCAGCCAATCAATGATTCTCTCTCATCATTGATGTTTCTAGCTCTCTCTCCCTCTCACTTCCTCTGTGAAATCAATAAAAGTACATTTTAAAAAATGTTGACACTATTATTTGTTAAATATACATATTTATTATAGAAAATTTTAGAAAACATTTTAATTTTATATAAAAGGTTTTTATGTTTTATTTCTGTTGTATCACTGTAGAGTTAGTTCTGCTTTTAAATTCAAAATCCTGCACGGGGCAAACATAAAGCATTTTGAAAGTAATGTTAAAATATTAAAAACATAATTATTAAATGTTGAAATTTCTAAATGAATTGAAAGTTTCATTTCATGAATTGAAAGGGGAGAAAAAACTTTCTCTCCAAAATCTTTTCTCTCACTTCCTCATACATCCACCTTCATAACAGTGTCAATATTATTTCTCTTAATCATTACAGGGTTTAGTAGGAAAATGGCTAAATTTGTTTATGTTTCTTTCTAATAAGAGGAAAATGTGTTATGTCAGTTAGATCAAGACCTTTAGAAAAAAAGAAAACCTTGGATTTCTAATAAAACACTTCAAATAAGGAAGTTAGAAGTGAATGCTAAAGATCCCCCGTAAACCTCCCCTTCACTGAGTATCTTACACAGCTGAAGGGCGTGGCGTGGAAAGACTTCCCTACTTTTAATACAGTGGCCTCCATGTTTCACTCCTCTTTTTTGTAACTTGACTTTTAAAATAAAAGTTTGGGCATGGGTGGGAATAATTAGTGGCTAAACATCTACCTTGCCAAATATCTAAAGGGAAATAAGATTACTCAAAAATAAAGCAGCATTTAATATTGGATAGGCCAAAAAAAAAGTAAATTCATATTTGGAGTGAAAGTGAAGGAGAGCTTGGAAATTAAGTCATGGAAAATTTTCTGTGACGTTGTCCGCTGCCTGACATAGTGCGGACTAAAGAGGAAGAGCATACTGTAAAAGCACATTCACAAGAGTGGATAGGATCTCAATTTAGTCTGTACAACCATAATGCTATCTACAACAAAGGTAGGAAAAGTAGTAATATTTTAAGGAATTTAAATAGTGAATTAGAGAAGTAGTACCACCTGATTTATTTATTTAAAAAAAAATAGTCAGTATGGCTTAGTGGTTGAGAGTTGACCTATGAACCAAAAGGCCACAGGTTTGATTCCCAGATAGGTCACATGTCCAGGTTGTGGGCGGGCAGGGGGCAACCAGTTGATGTTTCCCTCTCTCATCAATGTTTCTATCTCTCTAGCTCTCTCCTTTCCCCTCTTTCTCTAAAAACAATCAATTAAAAATATTTTTAAAATATTTTTAAAAAAGAAGAAATCCTGGAACTTGTATTCTTAGATGGGAAAATACAGACACAGATGTTAGCATGCTGAGGTTGGCACCCTGTGGCCCATGGAATTGCTGACTTCTTCTGATCTGTACAGCTCCTCTTTGTCTGCCAACTGTTAGCCCATAAGTGTTCTCCTTAACATCTATAACCCTCTTTGGACAGGTGTCTAAGCTCTACCAGTAGACTTGGAGAGTCTAGGGTTGCAAAGAATGTTCTCTATTTCTGGACGTTCAGCCTTTACTATGTAGAGGGAAATGGTGTTTGTTTGGTGTTAATGGTATCCCTTACAACATGAATGGGGAACACTTTATTTACCTATAAAGGCAGCTTCAAAATTAAGAGGAAAATGCTTGATGTTCAGTAGATATACAATGACCAAACTTTAAATTGAATCCAGTTGAGAGATTTTAAAAACTAGGGGGGAAATAAGGACACAGGCATATGCATTGCACCAAGTTCTTGGTAACCTAATGTTATTGAATCATAAGATTTAAGTCATCCTCTCTTCCCAAGTGTGAAAAAAAGAAAAAGACAGGGAATACCTCTCTATGTATACAAATTGAATTGAAAAGAAATGTGAGAAAATGAAACTTAGGCAATAGGATTTTAAAATTGGACATAGTTCTTTAAAAAACAGGTTTGACCACAAATCATCCCAGTTTCCACCAATAAAGGAAAGGGTGATAATCACTAATGATAATCACTTGTTGCTAAGATTTCCTGTGTCTACAATTTTGGAAATGTCTCAAAATACTATTTTCCATTTTTTTAATATGGTCATTTAACAAACATTTATAGAGCACCTTTTGCTAGGAACTATGATTCATTCCAGGAACATGCACATAAGCAAGGCAGACACAATCTCTGCTAACTTTTCAGAGGGGGAAACAGATGATGAGGGTGAGGGTTTCTCAATTAATTATTCACTTGGGCCACAGATAGTCATTGAGTGCCTCCTACCTGACTCTACTGGACCCTTGAAATACAGCAGTGAACAGAACACACAAACCCCTTGTTTCCATGGAATTTAAATTAAAGGGACAAAGAGATGTCATCAATAAAAAGGTAAGTGTAGGAAAAGTTTAAAAATGCACCAGAGATAAATAAAGCAGGGCCATAGGACCAGAAATAGAAACCCTGGGGGAGGGGGATGTCTGGCATGAGTTTATATAAAACTAGAGGACAAATGCATGAAATCTGTACAAGGGCCTTGGCCCTGGCCCCTGCCTGCCACCACAACAACCCCTGCCCACTGCAACTTTGTCTGGAAAGAAGGATGTTGGGAAGGATGTTGGCTCTAATTAGCATATTACACTTTTATTATTATAGACTAGAGGCCCAATGCACGAAATTCATGCATGTGGGGAGATCCCCTCAACCTGGCCTGCATCCTCTCATAATCTGGGACCCCTCAGGGGATGTCCGACTGCCAATTTAAACCAGCAGTCGGACGTTCCTCTCGCAATCTGTGACCGCTGGCTCCTAACCACTGGCCTGCCTGCCTGCTTGCCTGATCGCCCCTAACTACGGGCCTGCCTGCCTGATCACTCCTAAACACCTCTGCTTGCCTGTCTAATCGCCCTTAACTGCTCATCTGCTTGCCTGATTGCCCCTAACTGCCTCTGCCTCGGCCCCCGCCACCAAGGCTTCATCCGGAGTGACATACAGAAGGTCATTCACCTGTCCAGTCTAATTAGTATATTATGCTTTTATTATTATAGATTATTATAGATGGTCAGAGAAGCCTTCCCAGAAAGAAAGGATAAAGGGAAGGTGCGGTCAGTAGGGAAGAGATGGTGATGACAGCACTAATAATGCATGACAGACTCTGAGGCCTTGTTACATGCCAGGCAGTGTTCCACACACTTCGTATGTATTAATAGGCTTCATGACAATCCTGTGTGGTCAATATTATGCTCATTTTACAGGTGAAGAAACTGAGGTATGGAGAAGCCCATGATGCATCAAGGTGCACAATTCAAAGTATGTGTAGCCACAGTTTGAACCCAGGTAGACCTAAAAAAATTATTTTTAAAAACAGGTAAACAAACAACAAAAACAAATGCAAACTCTGGTGAGTGGCTATATGCTATGGATAAAGGAAACATCTGCTTAAGATAAGGTCAAAAGGGGGGGGGGCTCTCTGAAGACTCCACATTTCACCTGTAAACTGAGGAATGGAAAGGAGTCATCTAAAGGGGCATCCCAGGGAGAGGGGAGAGCATGTGCCAATGTCCTGTGGCAGAGGATCTGGGCTTATTGGAGGAGCCTGGGAAAACCAATAAATCTGGAGCTAAGAATAAAGGGAAGTGTCTTGAGAGATTAGGTAGGAGACACAGGCAGAGGTTGTGTTATATTGGCCTGATAGGGAGTTTGGATTTTATTATAAGTCACGGTGAGCCACCAAGGTTTTATCTGGTTTTGCTTTTAAAGAATGTCACTTTGCTTCCATGTAAGAAAAAAAAATCAAGTTTTTATGAACAGTTGATAGAAACTGTATTGGGATGAGGGGGATTACATCTTATATTTTCTTTATATATAAAGCATACAGGCAAACAGCCACTATGAGTATGATATATGATGCACACATATATATGAATCCTTGTGTCCAATATTTAATTACAAACAAATCAAAACTGTTTTTAAGACAATAGTATGGTGATTACAAGAGGGAAAGGAAGGTGTGGGGAGGTAGAAGAGGGCATGAGGGGGGTGAACAGTGATAGAAAGAGACATGTGAATACACAATACAATATACAGATGGTGTGTTATAGAATTATACACTTTAAACTTATATAATTTTATTAACCAGTTCACCCCAATAAATTCAATTTAAAAAGTAAAAACAAAAAAACACAAAACTATGTTTAGGAAAACTGCTCAGGCTGTGCTCACTTTGTGTTTTTAAAACAGACCTCATGCAAGGGGGATAGTCTGCCTGCGTTCCCTGGGATTGCTAATCCTCGCTGACACTGGCCTTACTGAGGGAGGAAGGAACTATGTTCCCTGATGCTCGCGAACTTCATCCTTCAACTTTTTGGCCATTCCTCTAACTACAGAAAGTCATCAGAATGCTAGTTATGGTTTGCCTGGACGTGACATCAAAATGCCTTCAGCCACACATTAATGGACAATTCTGTCTTCCTGGAACTGCGCAGGCTCCACCTTCATCTGTTCTCGCAGGATGTTCGATGTTTTATTGCACACTGTGGTTTCCACTGAGGATAAGATTTGGAACTGAACAGCTTTCTGTTCAGTGGAGCTGAACTAAAATGTCACAGCTGTGAAGATGTGGTTTTTTTGTTGTTGGCTTTTGGGGGTTTTTTTTAAGAAGAGAGCATTGTCCTGTCAAGAGCACCACCATGTGGCCCAGGCAGATGCTACATCCCAAGATGTCACTTGATTGCAAACTCCCACTCAAAGACCTGACTGGCTGATTACATGGAGAGGATCAAGTTTCGAGCATACCTTTTGATAAATGAACTCAGTGACTCAGGGAATTCATTTGTTAAACTTTCCCGAAATTTAACGAAAGTATAACAATCACAGTATTTCTCACAGAGTCTGAAGTATTGCTATTGCTAAGAAAAATACTCATTAAGATTGCTAGTTCGATCCCCAGTAGGGCACATGCAAGAATCAACCAATGAACAACTCTCATCCTCTCTCTCTCTCTCTCTCTCTCTCTCTCTCTCTCTCTCTCTCTTTCTCTCTCTCTCTCCCCTACTTCCCTCCCTCCCTCTCTCTCTCTCTCTCTAATCAATCAATCACTCAATCAAAAAGAGAAATGCACCACCTTATTTAGAGTTAAGAAGACGGATTCTTTCAGAGAAAATAAATAATTAGTTGGTGTCCAAAAGCTGCCTGCTAGAAACAGGTCAAGCTGCTTCTCTCAGCAACAACCAGGTGAATGCTGAGTTTTTAAAGCACTGCAGTATTTCTTTCACTTTTCCCAGGAATCCTGCCAGATGGGCAAAGAAGACATCATTGCTAATTAACCACTTAAAAACTGGCATTAAAGGGGGAAGTAATTTGCTTAAGGTCAGACATAGCTAGAGCTAGGAGTAAAACTCTAACCGAGTTTACCTCCCTGCCATTCTGTTCTGCTACAATCTATATTTTTAAGTCATCTACTATAAGAATAAAAGCTGAAGTGACTAAAAGACCCAAAGAATTTGGGAAACATAATTAGGTAGACTTTTTCCTAAGAAAACGTGCAACTAAAAATAGAAACTATTTATGTTACAATATTTACATACAATCATCAGGAAGAGTAAAAAGGGCATATGCACAAAAACCATACTTTATTTTCTTATTGATTTTCAGAGTGAGAGAAAGGGAGAGGGAGGGAGAGAAACATCAATGTGAGAATGAAGCATCGATCAGCTATCTCCTGCACAGCCCCTACTAGGGACTGAACTAAAAACCTACGCATATTCCCTGACTGGAAATCGAACCAACTGGCAACCTTTAGGTGCACAGGAAAATGCTCAACTGACTGAGCCACCCGGCCAGAGCACAAAAGTCATATGTTAAAGTCCTACATTAAAGAAAAAAATGTTAATGAGTTAATGTGCAGGTTAACGAGTTAGAAGACAATAAAGAAAAGGAATGGAGGAAGTCTGACACTATGTCAGTGAATTTAGACTTCAAATGCCACACATTTCCCCACAGTTACTGGTCTGAGAAAAATAGTCTGGTCTATTAAAAAGGCCACTTGCCTGGAGATTTTATATTTAGAAACAAAAGGATATGAGACAGGTGAAAATTCCAGAGCCACAGCCTTCCAGTCTGGTAACTAATCAGGTTTGGAAGCTAGATTGGCACTTTCGTGTAGAGTGGGATCATGACAGGCAGCTTTGGACAGGGAGTGGAAAGACCCTCATTCTGAAGCTCACTGCTGACACTCAGGACTGCCCAGCTTTAAATGGCATCCGCAATCCCGGTTCCAGCTCTGCTCTGCCACCTGGGAGCTAGTCAAGTGCTCTCTCCATTGTAACATGGTGTGCGTAAAGAGGTGACTCCACTTATGTTAACCAGACTTTGCATATGTCTCTCAACCATCCTGCACACAGTCCCGTTATGTAGGTACAGCTGTTCCTAGGTACCCACGGAGAATTGGTTCCTGGACCCCCACAGACACCAAACTCTAAGGATGCTGACGTTTCTTATATAAAATAGCATAGCTTTTGCATATAACCCATATTTGCATATAGGCTCCAGTAGGGTATGCCTGCATCTCACTTCAGTAGCATAGATGTAACTCTGTGCTCGGTGCGTGGCCAATTCAACTTTTGCTTTTTGGAACTTCTGGTATTTTCTCCCCAATTTTTTCCGTCTACAGGTGGTTGAATCTGTGGATACAAAACCCAAGAATAAGGAGAGCTGACGGCACTACACTATTCCCGTTTGGCTGAACCAAGATCTGGAGAAGTTGTTAATGTGCTGGTCAGAGACACCACTGGTCTCTTAACCTGATTTCCTGCGTAAGTTCTTTTTCATGGTCAACTAATACACTGGCATTTTGCTTTTACAAAGCTCTCAGGAGCTTTGCTTGGGAATTTGTCCCTGCAAGTCCAGCTCTTAGGAGTGATGTCAAATGCCTGACACTTCAAATTATGGTAACAGGGAAGCTTTTGTGCTAATGGGCTAGGGAGCCAGTCACTGGAGACACACCTCAAGGTCTAGTTCCTGCAGAAATCCTGGCGACTTCCATCATGTTGCCATCACCTCTTATAAGCTGTGATGGAAGGAGAAAAGGCAGCAGGATTCAAGCTGAGGTCTCGTTCCCAGGCTGTGTGTGTTAGAACCCACGTTTATCATGCAAACACAGCAAGAGTGAAGAAAGCCGCACCTCGACCCTATCCTGTGACTAATTATCGCTGAGACCACAAAAGAGGTAGTAGGAAGGCTAGGAACTGAAAGACGTATTTACCAGAAGTGGAAATTTGAACTCGGCCTTGGGACAGGCCTGTGCTACCATACTGGGTTCTGTGTAAAGCTGGCTAAGATAGCTCCGGGGGCAGGCGGAGAGGTGGGCCTCTCCAAGGGGGAGTTGTGTTGCTTGAGGAAATGGATCTTAGCTGAGGAAAGCAACAAAAGGTTGATTTTACAATAAAGCATGCTCTGGCAATGGGCAGGCTGAGGCCACCAGTTCCCATTTGCTTGCAAGAGACGGGGATGTACAGACCAAACCAAGCCCCCAACTATTAGAGCAGAGAGGACAGCTCTGTCCGTGCAGGTTTGGGTTTAGGTAGGTAGAGGTGTAAAGAGGACAAATGTGACCTGAAATGAAAGGTTGTGTGTGTGTGTGTGTGTCTGTTTCTGTGGATTGTGTCTGTGTGTGTGTTTGTGTCTCTGTGTGTGTCTGTGTGTGTATGCATGTTTGTGCCTTATGTGTGTATGTGTGTGTGCATGTGTTGAAAAAGCATTTACATTTGGGCTAGACATCCTCTAATTCTGGGGAGTGGAGGTGGGGTGATATATAAGCAGAAACAAAAATCAGTCTTTCACTAGAGAAACTCTTTGAACTTATAAGATATTCCAATAAAATGCACTTCCTGCCTCCTCCCTAGACAAACATTTAGAACATACAGAAAGAAAAAGAATCTCCCTTGTGTAGATAACACTCCACCCCATTTCCCTAAGACGGACTGGCTCTAGAAAAGGTCTAACTAATCGAAGGCCGAGGATCGCTGCACGATTGTATAATGTGACCACATCTCTTCATGGCGGGGGGACTTGGAAAAGGTAAATCATGTGGGAAATGAGAAACCAGCCTCCGTGCAAAGGGAACCTCTAAGACGCAGGACTACTGCACGCGTTCAGAAGGAGAGGCGGGTGTACCTCTGTGTGCTGAGCCAGAGGACACCGCTGGGCCTCCAGCAGGGAGATCTGTTAAATATTAATGAACCCACAAGCTACAGAGAACCCTGGGGGCGGTCTAATTGCTTTTAGAACCGCTTCGTTCCTCCCTGTCCATAACCCACTTCATTAATGTTGCCAAGCAACTCTTAGGCTGCGTTAGACGTTTCATGGCTCATTTCCAAAATGTTAACATTAAGGCAACAACACTGTTTGCAAACCACAGTCTGGCAAATAAAACATTAAAGAAACACCCGAAACTTTGAATTACATTCACTGTCCTGAACTGTCCTGGAATGCTGAAAAGAGTAAAACCCCTTGATCTAAGCTGCAATTGACATAAAGGACTCTGTGGTAGATTAAAGAGTAACTCTCCAAAGATGTCCACCACCTAATTTCGTGGACGTGACCGTAAGTGGAGTAGGGATTATGCAGGTGTAATTAAGTCAAGGGTTTTGTGTCGGGGAGATTGTGCTGGATTATCCTGCTGGGACCAATGTAATCAAAGGGTCCTCCTAAGAGGAAGGTCAGGAACAGGAGAAGGCAAGTAGGAGTTGCAGGTAGAGGTTGGAGTGATGCAGCCTCCAGCCAACATACAACAGCCTCTAGCGGCTGGAAGAACCAAAGAACAGATTCTCCCAAAGGAACCAGCCATTCCAGCAGCTTGGTGTTAAGTCAGTAAGACTCATTTCAGACTTGTAACCTCCAGCACTGTAAGATGAAAAAATTGTGTTGTGTTAAGCCAGAAGGGTACACAGCAACAAGAAAACCTAGACCAGACCCACATGTAAATGTTGGAAAAGTTTAAAACATGGTAAACAGCCCATAAAACACCTTCCATGTCTGCCTCACTGACCCACTTTTTGAGAGTTCCGTGGGTATAAACTGTCCAGTGGCCCGGATACATTTGATTGGACCACTAGAGTTGCACTCACAGAGGCCTAAGGATATCAGGAAGGCTGGTGCAACCAGTCTGCCTGGTGAGATGCTCCAGCAGGGATAGTGACCGACCTAAGGAATCATATTCTTTCCCAGGGTGTTTTGAGTGCAAGACAGAAAGAAAGCAGTAACAAAGAGAGACAAATAGGACTGAGTAGAAGAGGGAGTAGAGGACACCAAATTCTAGGGGCCAGGTAGAATTGGTTCTCAGTGGTTCCCAGGCCTTGCATGGCCCAGCACAGGAAGCTGTGCAAATACTTGTTAAATGAATGAACAGTAGTACACTCATTCAGTTCTTCATGAGACTTGGATTGCTGCTGAGATGGGTACTCGTGTTTTCTTTTTTCCCATGTAGCTGTAAGTGACCTGACCCTACCTGAGATGACCTGAGTAGATGTCGTTCTTTGTCATCATAAAGAGCTTCATCAAGGTTCTCTCTGCCCTAGTTTCATCCTCTTAAAAGATTATTGAGGGCAAAGCAATAGACATTTCTTCAAAGAAACTATACAAATTGCTAATAAACCCTTAGAAAGATGCTCAAAGTCATTAGAGAAATTCAAATCAAAAGTACAATGATACTACTTCACACACATTAGGATGGATATACTCAAAAAAGGTACTGGTGAAGCCTGGCCAGTATGGCTCAGTGGTTGAGCATTGGCTTATGAACCAGGAGGTCACCGTTTGATTCCCAGTCAGGGCACATGCCTGGGTTGCAGGCTCCATTCTCAGTGTGGGGCATGTCAATGATTCTCTCTCATCCTTGATGTTTCTGTCTCTCTCTCCCTCTCCCTTTTCATGATTGGATGTTTTTCTGAACATTTCAGGGGACAAAACAGTCGTTTGTTGTGACACTTATCCTGAGTAAAAAGTAAGATACATGATGCAAAAGTTGAAGAAAAAGCAGGAAAGGCACAGGAAGTAATCCTAGACTTTTCTGATAGACAGTTCCCATGTGTTGGTTTATAAAAAGTATCTGATAAAAATGAAATCAACACAGGAAGAGTTTTCCCCTCAATCTACTAGTAAAACAACAAATGCTAGATGGATTGGGAGCTTGTCATAACCCAGCACTCCCTATTCCTATCCCATCATTTAAAGCCCCACTTTTCAGGAGGAAAAGGGACACTCCCAGCTTGTGAACACTATTTTAAAACATGGAATACGGTTTCCTCCCCAGGGACCTAGGATAGACTCTAGTGAGTGAGACTGGATCAGGTTGTTTCTCTTATTTCTCTGGAATAACACAAAAGCTGCATGACTCCCTTTACCAGAAAGTGCGCTAACCATGGGCCTGTGACATTTTACCTTCCAGACGCAAATCGGGACAGACCTGAGATGAGAGAAAGAGCTCTCTGGCTCTCCCAGGACAGCGAGGCCCTTCTAGGCATGACCTGTGACACTAATCCCATGCAGGGACTTGGGGACAAAAGCAACCCCGAGAGGCCCCCCGCGCACAAAAGCATGACTTCTAATTTATTCATTCCGCACACTGCCTTCCCCATCCCAAGCAGCACAATTCATCCGTTTTCCTCTTTTAAATATTATTTCTCGTGTGCTGGTTACGCATAAATCAAATTGTATTCAAAATACAATAAGAACAATCAGCAGGAAACAAAAGTATTGATCAACTATGGAATAAGAGTTGGACAACTACTGTCAGCTCATAGTCAAAGTCCTGCAAGTGAGGCAGGAACACCTTGGATGCGATAACCGCCTGTCCTCCAGCCTCCTCACATGTAGCCTTTCCTCTCAACCAATACACGTACGACAGTTTGTAAATAAGACAAGTTGGTATGTCAGTTATCAGGAACAACGAAGGAAATAAGTCTATTTTAAAGACACTTTAAATACATTTTTATTACTTTTGAAGAGGAAGGTAGAGGGAGAGAGAGATAGGTTGGCTGCCTCCTGCACACCCCACACTGGGGATTGAGCCCACACGTGGGCATATGCCCTGACTAGGAATAGAACCATGACCTCCTGGTTCATAGATCGATGCTCGACCACTGAGCCATGCACCGGCTAGGCTCAAGACACTTTAAAATAAACTGTATTTGTCACCAGTACTGAGAATGCCACTCCTGTTCCCAATATCAGCACACTCCTTGGGATGCCCAAGGTCATGCCATCATGTCAGATGCCCGTCTGGCTTTCTGAATTTTCAGCAATGTATAAACTCATGATGCCCATTGGAATTATGAGGGGAGATGAATCAAGGCCTCCATCATCGCTTGTGGAAGGAAGATGTTATAGAGATGGACAGATTAAGTTTCTACCTAAATCTTTCATCACTAAAGCCATTTCTCTGCAAAAACTGGCAGTAGGGACCATTATCAAGAGGGAAACAAACTAAACCTTTGATACAAGTGTGTAGAAGGGCTCACAGAGATCTTGTGAGCCCTTGATAAGCCGAGCAATATACATACAAGACTGATATTCAGCCAGTAGGTACTGATACCATCATCCCAGTTGTTAATATGTTGAATTGCTTCCTCCATGAGGTGACCAGTAGGTACTGCCACAAGTCCCCTCCCACACACATGTGGAGCTCCCTTCTTTGCCCCTAGGACCCCAGTCACCACTAGAGTTAGCATCCATTGATTCATCAGTACCTATGGCATATCGATCGTTATACTCTGAATCTGTGCCAACAGTGTGTGCCAACTCATACACATGGGAAATAAACATAATACAACATCTCTTGGGAGGATGGATTTTCAGTT
The DNA here is from genome assembly GCA_004026665.1 of Murina feae. NCBI lineage: Eukaryota > Metazoa > Chordata > Mammalia > Chiroptera > Vespertilionidae > Murina > Murina feae. The sequence continues at coordinate 19,148 of PVJC01009611.1, read as the reverse complement.
TACCATTTTTCCTAATAGTAAAAGGAAACATTAGATGGGCTCCACTCTCTCCAATAGTTTGTAGATATTTTGCTTAAGCAAATGTGGATTATCTGGTAACTACACTTAACACAGAAATATCAGACCTTCCTTCCAAGTAGGAAACAAATTTTTAAAGTCATTGAATCTCTTGGTTCTTCACAACTGTATCAAGCAAAAAAAACTTATTAAACATCTGATAAATTATATAATTTAAAAATATTTAAGGGAAAATTTGAAGTTTAAACTTTACACTCATTAGAAGAACTAGATGCCTAGTGAGGTAGTCTGTGAAACTCCCACTTACAACCTATTAGGATTATTCTGCTTTGAAAATTCTTGGGGGGTTTTTATCAATTTTATCATTGATTAGGAGAATAAATAGTAAGATATACAAAGCAGTTAGTAGTTGGGTCTAATCAATATTTTAGGAAAATGGATGTTATTGCCATGTCTGTGTTCTTTTTTTTTTTTTTTTTCGCCATGGCAATGTGAATATATAAATCTTGACATCACCAGTTCTTCTCCAAAGGCTTTGTACCACAACATAAACATACTTTCCTCTCCACATTCAAGTTCCCCTTCACTGCTCATTTGCTTGCGTGGCTTCCCCTTGATTGTAGTGACACCTAATGTCGGAATCAGAGAATATCTTCAGTTCAGCTCCTGCCAAGCTCTGCAGCGATCGGGCTCTTCAGGTTAGGAGCTCATTAGAATAACTTGTTGGGCCATGAAAACATGACCAAAACTGAGTCACATTTGTTTAAAATGAAAATAGAATTACTGCTTGAAACTATTTTGAATCATATTTTTTAAACATGGACTGTTTTTTGAGACATCTCCTTTTTACCTAACTCCCTTTCTACCTAAAACCTAATCAGTCCATCTTATGGATAGTTTTCTGACTTAGTTCCTTGTTTCAGTGGGCTCGTTGTAATAATAGTCGTAACAATAAATAAGAAAACTAATAGTGATAGGGAATTCATAAAACATGATTTTTATGTTTATGTATTATTGCTTCCAAAACAGAAAGCAAGTTGACCTTGGCACTCTCTGTCTTATCTCCAGTAGCTCCAAGATGCCTGGTCCAGAGTATTACATGTCTGGAAAGGACTTTCTGTCTCTTTTTAAAAATATATATATTTTATTGATTTTTTTACACAGAGGAAGGGAGAGGGATAGAGAGTTAGAAACATTGATGAGAGAGAAATATCAATCAGCTGCCTCCTGCACACCTCCAACTGGGGATGTGCCCGCAACCAAGGTACGTGCCCTTGACCGGAATGGAACCTGGGACCTTTCAGTCCACAGGCCAACGCTCTATCCACTGAGCCAAACAAGTTAGGGCCTTCCTGTCTCTTTTGATGTTCACTCTCATTTAATCTTCACTAGAACTCTGCAAGACGAAGGATCATTATCAGTTCTGTTTCTATGAATAACTTGTGTGAACAGTGGTTGCTAGTCTGGTGTGGGAACCCAGACATCATGGCCCTAGAGCAGGACAAGTGGAGGCTGGGTGCAAAGGGTGAACGGCCCATGATCACTGTTCCTCAATGACTCCCCTAAGTAACAAGCTGGCGTGACGATTGTCCAGGCAATGTTAGAGGAAGCATTTTGAAATATGGGATTACAATCAGGGCCCCGGTGTGCGGTGGGTAATAAGACAAACTCCCCTTTTATGTTCTTGCTTTCCCCTAATCCGCCTTGGAGAATGAGTTCCCCACCATGGGACCGCTCTTCCCGATGTTAGAACCTGTCCACTCCTCTTCCCTGAAGCCTACACTCAACCACTATGTTCATCTCCTTAATAGAAAAAAAAAAAACACCAAATTTGGGTTCCAAAGATCTATATTAGAAATCAATCTCAGTCACTGTGAGGCTGGGCAAATCCCTGAGCCCATTTCGGGCTCAACTGGGAGTGTAGTAAATGGTAATTTTCCATTCAAATGGCAAGCAGAGCCCACATTCTTCTAAACTCTCCTTTGAATATTTTAGGAGAAACGTTTTTGCCTCTTTGTAAACTAGAGAAAGGGATATTCAGCCAAACCGAATAGTCAAAGAATCTCTCTAAGACTGTACAAGCAAGATCATCAGAATGAAAGAAGGAAAAATGTGCCCATAAGCCAAGATACATGAAAGAAAGCCTTTAGGGGCATAAATGAAGGGACCCCTCCAGACAGTTTGCAGTGACGCCTGAAACTAAGGCTAAGCCATGGGATGGTGGGTGGCAATAAATTTTGATGCTGCTGGAATTTCCAGGAAAACAATAAACCTCAAAGTCTTCCTAAAGTGGGGGAGCCACAAAGGCACGCACCGTGTAAATCAGGCTTAGGAACCTGCAGTCACTCCCATGGCCTCATGGCTGGACACACCTCCTCAGAGGCACCTTACCTTAAATGTATAAAAACCACATCTGTAGTTATAAACAGAGAACAGTGTAAAAACAGAAAGAGGTTTATAACTGAAAAGCGTGCTTGCTAACTTTTATACTATAAATGGAAGAATTAATAATAAATCAAGCACTACAAGAATCAAGCCAGTTAGTGAGAAAACAGACTTGAGGAATTCTGGCCCCTGAAGAAGGATAAAGAGATGGAAATGAAATATATAAATATGTGAAATCAATAACCAGCTAGCAAATAAGAAAAAAAGAACACACTTCTAGAAACTGAATACAGATGTGACTGTTTACGTTAAACAAATTCATTGAGTTCCAGGCAAAATTAAAGGATAGAAATTTATACTTTACAATATCTTCATTACTTTGTTTTAATTTCAAGAGACTCAAATTGGCCTCAAATGTTTCTTCTACACTAAACACTAAACAGAGAAGACAGTAAACAAGCAGAACACTAATCAGCGACATCCAGAATTAACTGAACCACAAATAATTTTATATCTGAGCAAGCTCTCACTCCCATGAAAGACATTCCAGACTTACATGGATCAATATACATCACCCACATACACTTGCTCTAAAATTCTATATAATAAACCAGAAAAATCCGTGAGAAAGATATGACATAAGAGAAATGCCAATGAGAAATGAAACCTGTGAAATGAAATGTCAAAAAAGGTTGAGAGTTTAATTATGAGACAAACAGATTCTACACAATTGGGTCAATTAGAACATTGCTAAGTGACAGAAAACTCTGACTTAGCTGGCTTAAACAATAGAAACTAATGTCTCCTTTTGTAGAATAAGCCCTAAGTGATGATGGTTCCAAAAATAGTCAAAACAGTGAGTCTGATATTTAAACACACACATACACACACACACACACACACACACACACACACGCGCGCGCGTGCGGATTCTTTCCACCTTTCTATCTCTATCAGGGATTTTAAAGCACGTCAACTTTGTCCATCTTAACCACCCTCATTATAACTGCCATGGTTCCATCCATTGTATCTAGACACGACTATATACAATGGCATTTTCTTTACTTTATTGATTTTTATTAATGGGGGAAGACTTTCTTTTACTTCCTCTCACATTTTAATTGGTGAGAATTGTATCACAGGCTCAGGCTAACTCAACGCTTGTTTAAAGTGGGACCATCATGACTGGATTCAAATAGACCAGGGTTCCTCAGCCACAGAACTACTGACACTAGGGCTGGGTCATTCTTTGCGGTGGGAGCTGTCCTATGCATTGCAGGATGCTTAAACTCATTCCTGGCCTCTAGCTGCTGAATGCCAGTTGCACCCTCTCCAGTCGTGACAATCAAAAGTGTCTCCATGGGGCCCACCTTCTCTCAATATACTACAGCACAGAGAAAAGGGACTCTCTGAACAAAATCAGCCTCTTTCAGAAAAGAAGCCTGTATGAAAGACAAGTAGTCCTAAGTAAGCAACCACACGCATTTAGTACAGTAATTCTTTAAAAGGGATAGATAGCTCATTTAAAATATGAAATTAGTACCCTGTATCACCTGAAACAAGATGGAAAATAAAGAGCTTTCGCAGGACGGAGGACCATTAGTGTATGGCTCAATCACCAAGCACACAAAATCTAAGCCTGCACTTAGAAACTATAATAAGCAATTCAGTTGGCTTGTAGAATGTCTTCAAGCATTAATTTTCACGGTGGATTTGTATGTACAATACTTTGTCCCTCGGAACCCTGACCAAGTATTCCATTTGGCTTTATGAAGTGAAAGATCGGCTGGAGGAGCTGTGTCTTCTTTCAGGGTACATTCTTCTACTAATTTTTTTTGAAGTTATGAAATTAAAGCGATTCCCCACACGAAGATGTATAATTCCCCTAGAAACATAATTTACTCTGTGGTCTGGTGCTTTCATGTCTGCAGCTTATGAATATAATTTAGTTTTTAAAGATTAAATCATAAGCTTTTAAACTCAAATGTATCTCATTATAAACATTCTAGTTGCCATCTTAAGTTTCTTTTCTCTCTAACCTCATGACAAGGCCATATCCACACCCTCTCCAGCTCTTTAAATGGAGCCAGCTGTCCCTCCCACACACAACTCAAGTGCCCCACCCCTGTTTACCCCCCAGACCCATGCTGTACTCCTCTCCTTCCCTGGTCCTGGGACACACTGCTCTTTCTTTTTCCCATTGTCTGAACTGCTCTTCACTCATTTGAAAACCATTTTTGGATACCTTAGCGGACTTGCCATAGCTGCTTCCCAACTCTGAACTCTCCATTTTTTTTCCAAATATATTTTTTTAACTTATTGATGAGAGAGAGATCAATTTGTTGTCTCATTTATTTATGCATTCATTGGTTGATTCTTATATGTGTCCACTCCAGGGACTGAACCTACAACCTTGGCACAACTGGATGACGGTCTAATCAACTGAGCTACCCGGCCAGAGTGCATTCTGCATTGTAATTTCACCCATAATTTCCAAAACTGGCTCTCTCCCTACTGGACCTGGGGAAACTGAGTGGCCAGTCCAGGTCCCTGATCCACTTCCCTCCACGGGAGGAAAACTGCTCTGCCTCGCTCAGGCACAGAGGCTTTTTTATGGGTAAACATAAACTGTTACCCCCCAGGCTAAGGTAACAGCCTAATTGAAGGGCTTGGATCTCTAATCCAAAAGCCACATTTGCAATTCTATTAATCTTATGTGGCTCACAGGACAAGACCAAGGAAAGGAATAAATTCCATTTACATTCATATTGTGAAAGTACTACATGACTACGATGTGTTTTTGTTTCACTAACCTGGAAAAGAGACTTGAGATGCTTAACGAAAGGGTTATTGCTTTGCAACGGGGAACATAACCATTCTTGACAGAGCAGGGATCTTTCGGTTGCAGACACTGAACCTGACAGGCTTATAAAAACACTATGATTTTAAACGTTTAGCATAAAATAACAATTTCTGAAGATATCTATTTCTTTAATCCAAACATCTGGTATGTCTTTTGTTCCCAGAACCACCACATTTAAGTTAGTATTGGCATCTACAAGTCTTAGAAAATACAGATAAATTTCTCTACAGAATATTCTTTCTCTTTGCTTTACTAAGTAGTTTCATAAAAACCTGTTCTGACATGGTACAATATGTACTATTATTAAACAAAAGGAGAGGGTTAAAAGTATTGATAGAATGGCACCATTTGTGCTAATAATAATATATAGGTAGATATATACAGAGATGATAAATAGATACATAAGTAATAACTGGATAAGGACATGCTTGAATACAGAGAACATATTTCTAGAAGAAGGCTCAAGAAGTTGATAATTATTGTCTCTACTTAGGAGAATCATGGACTGGAAGATGGATGGGAGGGAGATCTACTGTTGGCCTTTTTGTACTGTGTATTTTTTATATATATTCTGTGAGACACTCAAACATAAGCATAAAGATGCACAAGCACATATACACACACACATACAGAAAGTAGATAGGTAATCCTAACTCTAAATTAAATTTATGCCTATTTGACCAATTAAGCTTATAAAAATATGTGTCACTACTCTTGAAAAAAATAGCCCCAAGTATGGAATACACTAAAAGAGTCTTTATTAAATTGAGTAAATTTATATTCTGTTTCTGAATATAATGAAATAGAAAGGAACTACAATTTTATAGCCTGGAAATTTAATGAAACTTTAAAATAATGATAAAGATAAATAATTTATTGTATACGTTTTATCTCATAAAATTCTCTTGAAGAAGGGACTCTAAACAGATACTAAAGTCAGTATTTAAGATAATTTTTCAATAAAATTAAAATTAGACTTGACACTATCCTCCATTGAGATAAATTTTCTCAGGCTTACCAGGTAACCAAGCTTCTACAGAAAGAGTATTTTCCTTTTTTTATTGATTTCAGAAAGGGAGAGGCAGAGAGAGGTAGAAACATCAATGATGAGAGAGAAACATTGATCAGCTACCTCCTGCATGCCCCCCACTGGGGACCGGGCTCACACCCGGTCATGTGCCCTGACCAGGAATCTAACCATGACCTCCTGGTTCACAGGTGGGTGCTCAACCACTCAGCTACACTGACTGGGCAAGAGTGTTTTCTTCATTAAAAATGGTATGATCTTCAGAGAAGTGCCAATTGAAGCTGATGAAAATCCCAGATATACTTACTGAAGGACGACTTTGTAGATGACTGCAGGCAATTTTATGAAAAAGTAAATATAACATCTCATTGGAAAAATAAAAGACTGATAATACCAGAAAAATACTCAGAAAAAATACCATCCACCTGGTATTAGAGACAAGTATGGTTAAGAAACTAATGAACATAAACATATACATATAATCACACTTATCTAGTTGCCTGTTTTCCTATTTTTTTGCATAGTAAAGGACTTTCTAGAAAGACTGTAAAGAGTAAGCAAATTATAAAAATGTTGAATTTTAAAACAGTGTTTTCTTTTCTCTCTCTGTTGAAAAGGACCTGGTCGCCTTAGCTGTTAATTGCATTCCTGTCAACAGAGTAAGCCTTAGGAATCTCTGTGTGCTTTATAACTAATCTGCAAGCCTCGCTGAGCTTTCATTGAAAACAATGGTGTACACACAGTTCCCGCATTCAGACCAGTTCCTTTCTTCCTCTGGATTTTTTTTTTCTGGTGTTGAACTCGAGCCAAACATTAAGTTACCTTGGGAAGTAAAAGGTAGAAGAGGGGGGAAAAAAACAATCCCAAAGGTTGTATTTGGCCTCATTTTATAAGGACACTCAATCTGAATTTGGAGAACAAGAGAAGAGGTCTCAGCGTGAGGAGCATGAGAACTGGAGAGAGGTCCCGGGTTCTTTAGACAAGCCTATTTTTGTATGTTTGCAGGTGAATGTGCTCTTGTTTCCAGGCAGGTGGGGCTGCAGGTCAGGGGTGTGGGTGTGTGTGCTTGTCTGGGTCTATAAATCCACGCCCATTTTTAGCCAGAAACATCCAGAATACACTTCCAGCGAGAGCACTGGCTAGTTCAGGTAAGCAAGCGATGTTTCCCGATTATTTAACCGGAGGCCAAGCTGGGCTATACTTCAGTATTGCACATATTGCTATTCCAAAGTGAGGCCTTCTGTAAACGGTAGGGAACATCCCATGCAACTGTATATTTTTCTTTTAATGCACTGGGTTTCCTTTGCTTGCTTCATACTCTTATTTTCTCTGTTAATGATATTGTAATAAACTAGCGTTGACCAAAAATGATCCTTCCAAAAAAAGTATGCTGCAAGTAACACTTGTCTTTCCGTGTTGTTTTTTTAAATGCTGTTTTGTTTTTAAAATAGAAATTTTATATGACATCTAAGTGAATGACTTATGTCAATTTACTTTTGAAAAGTAAAATATTAGTGTCATAAGATGCTCACTGGCCAATGTTTATAACATCGAATTGCAGACATCAGGTTATTGCCTCCTGAGCGCACTGCTGAAGGAACTGTAAGGCTGTAACCACGGCATTTTCATCGATTCCCCAAAGCTTAACCTTGCACCTGGGGTTAGGGAACCCTCAGTAGTCAGCATTCTCTTTTCCCAAGGAAAATATGTTCGTCCAAAAATAAAAAATATATAACTTGATCAGCTTTATCATAGAATATATTTCATATCTATTTTACATTCTTTTACCAGAGAATGTAAAACAAAAATTCAACATTTTGATTTTTTAAGAACTGCCTTTAACAGTAATACATAATAACTTGAAATTTGAAGAGAGAAGTGTGATTCCCATTCTACTATAAACTTGGCAGCTCTCAGTCAGGGAGGCATGAAGTTACACTTTCTCGGTTTCAATACAGGTTTCACATTTTACGCATCTGTCTCTACCACAGAGAAACTTTCCTGATGCTGCCTTCAGATTAACTTTCTCTAACTCTGCTTTCTATCCAAGACCCTTGGGAGAATCTTCAGGCGGATCTTCCCCAGGGCAGTAAACTAAGGCTCATAAAACTTTACTTAGAATTTCGGGGTGTTTTGAGACTCCTGTTACCCAATCATAGACTTTTTGAGAGGTCACTGGATCAAGGTTAAGAACCTGCCCTAGACGGTTGCTTCAATTTCTCTGCTGCAATTTTCAGCCTGACAGAGACTACCCTCCCCTACCCTACCTTGGACTCTGTGGCCCAGGTTCAGCGGCCTCTTTCCCCTACTAAAATCTACCTTTCCTTTGTTTCAGTCTTTAAGGTAGAAGATGACCAGTCCTTGAGGTACAAGAAGGCATTCTGAATGCTTTATGGTATTAGTAACTTGTAAGAACCTCACTTGTCATTCTTATAGGGCACTGTGGTTCTTTTTTAACAGGGCTTTTTAATAATTAAGGCCAAAGAAATTAAAAAATGGGTTTGTTGCAGATTAGGAAGGGAAATGATTTAAATAGAACAGGACTGCAGGGAGAGACCACTGACAAGGAAAAGATACTAGATGAGAGGAATAAGGAAGTGTCTAGAGAACCCTAGAATCTATAAAGTTCCCACGACCAAATTGCTCTGTCCATGACTATGATTGCTATAATATATAACGAACCTTTTAACACTGTCAAACAGTAAGTTATTTTAAGGTGCATTTGTCTTACTAATCTTTCAATTTTCCACAATGCCTAATACAGTTACATATAGCAATATTCATATTTATGCAGAATCACAAAACAGTCATTCTCTTATCTTGGTGGGGAATTCACTATCTAATCTAATAAAAGAGTAATATGCAAATTAACCCTCACTCCTTTACACCTAAGCCATGCCCACCAGCCAAGCCATGCCCACCAGCCAATCAGAGTGACAGTATGCAAATTAACCCAGCCAAGATGGTAGCTGGCAGCCATGGAGCTAGAGCAAACAGAAGGCCAGTGATGGAGGAAGCTGCCTGCCTAGGGTGGCTGTGGCCTCCACTCAAGACAACAAGTTTCAATTATAGAAGATAAACCCCAGAAACCTGCTTCCAGCCAGCCTTGCTGGGACCTTGGGTCAAAGGGAGCTGTGGCCAGCCTACAAACAGCCCTCAGCTCCTCACCCAGGCTGGCCAGGCACCCCAGTAGGGACCCGAACTCTGAAGGGACTGTGGACAGCTTGAAAATGGCCCTCAGCCCCTCACCCAGGCTGGCCAGGCACCCCAATAGGGACCCAAACCCTGAAGGGGCCATGGGAAGCCTGAAAATGGCCCTCAGCCCCTCACCCAGGATGGCCAGGCATGCCAGCAGGTAGACATCCCCCAAGGGGTCCCAGACTGCAAGAGGGCACAGGCCGGGCTGAAGGACCCCCCACCCAAGTGCATACATTTTTGTGCACCGGGCCCCTAGTTAAAGAATGTAAATCAACAGGAAAACTGCTCTGAAGGAATCTATATAATCTATATAATAAAAGGCTAATATGCAAATTGAACAAATGGTGGAACAACCAGTCACTATGACATGCACTGACCATCAGGGGGCAGACACTCAATGAAGGAGCTGCCCCCTGGTGGTCAGTGCACTTCCACAGGGGGAGTGCCACTCAGCCAGAAGCCAGGCTCATGGCTGAAGAGCACAGCAGCGGTGGCAGGAGCCTCTCCTGCTTCCGCAGCAGTGCTAAGGATGTCTGACTGCTGTCTTAGGCCAACTCCCCAGGCCTAAGCCATCAGTTGGATATCCCCTGAGGGGTTCCAGACTGTGAGAAGGCGAAGGCTGGGCCGAGGGACACCACCCCCCTCCCAGAGTGCACAAATTCCATGCACTAGGCCTTTAGTTTTAAATAAACATGAAAGATGTCTGTACATTTATTTTATATTTTGCAGTGATTTCAAAACTGCACATGTTAATTACTTTTCACATGGGATTTATATGCTATAAATACTGTAACTGTACATCTAACAAGCATTAAATATATCACATAAGATATTAACCGAGTGGTTGAAGTCCAGCTCAGATCCAACTCTAGACTTTTGATTATATCTTAATGTGCAGAGTATAAGGAACAGTACATTGACTTAAAAAATCCATTTAAATCCTAGCTAACCAAGGGATAACTATAGATGCAGCAAGACTGTTCTTCTTACACATATATTTAACTTATAGCAATGTGACAATAAATTTGATTTCTAAAAGAGCTGGTTTGTAAGCTGGAGGGCAAAAGGCTGAGTCACTGATGGAAGAATGAAAACGATGACTGATTATAGAAAACTTGAAAAACAAGAATATCTGTATTCTCTTTTTCCCTCTGAACTCAATTGTAAGCAATAAGCGTTCATGCCTAATCTTATTATCTTGGCACAGAGATCAAGAAGAATCAAAGAAATATGCAAACATGCCAAAAGTCACCTTTGCATTGCACTTTAGAGTTGAAAGGCCTTTAATAAGCCTGATCTTATATGCGCTTCACTGTAGTGCTGTGAGCACTAAAACAGTCAGATGTGAGCTTTGAGTGCCCCAATCTGGTTTTCTTTCAACATCATTGAACTGCTCCCAGCATGCCCAGAATGCGGCTTTTCACCAAGTGGACATTATTGAGTTGATAGCATTTTTTAAATATTTTATATATAGCAAGCGAATGAAAGTTCTGGGAGGTTGTACCATGTCAACTCACACCAGCAGAGTAAGCTGTCTGATTCTCAAATGACTCCTTGATATAACCTACTAGATTCTGAACATTATTTTCTACCACATAGCTTCTTCTGAGGGATTCTTGAGAACACGTGATGTTACACTCGGTTTTGGCTCTCTGCCTCTTCCTGGTTGCAGTGTCTTCTAACCTTGCCATTGCCATCAAAAAAGAGAAGAGGCCTCCTCAGACACTCTCCAGAGGTACTAGAATCTCACTTTATTCTCTAAACTCAGCCATTTGGATGGTTTTTAAATTCCTAGTCTCTTACCCATATTCTACATTGAAAGCAAACTCAATTAACTGGAATATTTTGTTGTTTACCACACTAAAGTAGGCAAAAGCAAAACCCAGAAAAGACCAGTTGATTTTAAAGACTGAACCAGCCCTAGCTGTTGTGTCTCAGTTGGTTGAGCATCAACCCATCCACCAAGAGGCAACCAGTTTTTGGGTAGGGCTTGGGTTGCCAGCTCAATCCCCAGTAGGGGCCATGCGAGAGGCAGCCAATTGATGTTTTTCTCTATCTCCCTTCCTCTGTCTCTAAAGTCAATAAAAACATATTTTTTTAACTAAAAAAAAAAGAGAGTGAATCAAAGCAATTTAAAATCAATAATAATTTGCTACAGTGTTTATAGAAATAGTGATGAACTGGTTTGGTGGCCCAGAACTTTGGTAACCAGAGTCCTAGAAAATAATAATTGATGTGTCATAATGATATCTTAAAGGGAATTAAGATCTTTCAAAATCTGCTCCAATTCTCTGTCTTCTATTCATGCAAAAATGATGATTTGGAATGATTTTATACAAGAATCCCCAGAAAGTTATATTTTATTCCATCCTCTGAAAAGTTGGGATAACCAAGTGTTTGCTATATTGACTCCAAAAAACAACTGCGGTGGTTTTTGACGTCATAATCCAGGTCTATCGTTGGCTGCATGTTTAGAAAACATTTCTATTTTGTACTTAGTACTTTCCTTTGACCTAAGAAACAAATATATCTTCATCTGTAAAGAAACAGTTTATAGAGAAAATTCTCAAAATCCACTCCTACATTTCCAGGTAACAAAAATGGGAGGAAAATCATTTGTCTCCATATAGCTCATTTAAAAATAGTAGTACAAACCTCAAAACACTTGACCCCCACTTGGAATAGTATATGAATGGAACAAACAAATGTAGACCAATTATAACATAATTTCAAATTTTAAAATATTGACTTTCCAAGTTCATCATTTCTTAACAGATGTATTGAGCACTAGCCAATTACCCATCAAAGTTCAGCCAAGTTAATTCACTCTACTTTAGTTCAAAACCACAAAAAATATAAACTAAAGACTAGCGAGTTTTGGAAAAAGAAGTAAATTAAAAGAAGGAAATATTTTTCTAAGTATAATTTCTCATGAATCTCTCTGTATAAACACAATATTTATAAAGCAATGAGCTCAGTAGTCTTGGAATGGAATACTAAACTTATCATTGCCCCTATTGGGCTAAGTTAAACAACTGTACCATAAGCACCAACATTCTGGGTAATCATTTTCAAACATCTATTAAAAATGTTTGGTGGCCCTGGCTGTGTGGCTCATTGGTTAGAATGTCATCCCATACACAAAAGGGTTGTCAGGGCACATACCTACATTGTGGGTTTGATCCCAGGTCAGGAGGCAGCCCCACTGATATCTCTCTCTCTCTCAAAAAAGCAATGAAAATATATTCTTGGGAAGATTTTTTAAAAATTGGTGAATTTCATGAGAAATATACTCACCATGCATATATTTTAAACAACTTGAAAGATAGGTTTGCTAATTCGGTTATTTAACACTACTTTAACAGGAAGATGACTGATATCAGCTGTGAATTCTATTATTAAGAACTGGTTTACATTTGGTTAAGCTTTTAGCATCTGTCAGCATATAGGAAATAATTGAGAGAATGAGGCTCAGAATAAATGAAGATTAGAGGTAGGGATGAGGAAAGAGTTTGGATACAGTGTACAGAGTCGTACATGGAGCCCCTTAGAGAAGGGGGCAACACCAAACAATTAAATAGAGAGTGTGTTAGGAAGAAGAGGGAAGATTATTGGGAAAAGGTAATAGAAATTTCAAGAAAAAAAATCAACAGTGACCCCAAAATCCTAACTTCCTTTTGAGTCAAAAGAATTGCCCAGCCCTCAACACCCTGCTCAATGCCTGGCGTACAGTAGGTACTCAATCCTCTATAATAAAAGCCTAATGTGCTAAGTGTCCAGTCATCCAGTCGACTGTCCAACCAATCAAAGTGTAATATGCTAATAATATGCTAAGGCCACTCAATCACTTGCTATGACGTGCACTGACCACCAAGGGGCAGATGCTCCAACCAGTAGGTTAGCTTGCTGCTAGGGTCCAACTGATTGGAACTGAGCGAGATGGGGCCAGACACATACTGGAGCCCTCCCACAGTCCCTCCTCAGCCCCAATGATGCACCAGTGGGGTCCCTCGGCCTGACCTGCACCCTCTCTCAATTCGGGACCCCTTGGGAGATGTCGGAGAGCTGGTTTTGGCCCAATCCCACAGGCCACTCTCTTCGGGAGGGCGTTCTCGACTGGTTGAGTGCTGCTGCAGCAACACAAGCCTCTCCTGGTTGGGACTGACAATAGAAAAATTAAGTAGGATCGCAGTCTCACTGGCTGTTTCTAAATAACTCTTATCTAATGCAAAATATGGTGTGAAGTTACTACATAGGCTTGGGCAAAGCTATGAAGAAAATCTTTCAGGATTATTACAGATAGAAAGGGTATTAAACCAACATAATATATCTTCCAATGTTAAGATACTAAAATCAAGCAAAAACAAACCAATAACATTACTAGTAAGAGTACAAAATAGTGCAATCACTTAAATAAAAATCTGATAGTTCCTCAACTGATTTAATATAGATACCATGTGACCCAGCAATTCTACTCCTAAGTAGATAGCCCAAGATAAAAATATGTCCATACAAAAGCTTATACACTAATTTTCACTGCAGCATTCATAAAAGGCAAAAAGTAGAAACAACCTCAGTGCCCCTCAACTGATGAATGGATAAATAAAATGTGGTATAACCATACAATGGAATAATATTTGGCTGTATAAAGGAATGAAGTGCTAATACGTGACATAACACAGATGAACCTTAAAAACATTATATTAAGTAAAAACATCCAGTCTCAAGACTACATATAGTATGATTCCATTTATATGAAATATCAGGAATAAGAAATGTATAGAGACATAAAGTAGATTAGGAGAAGGAGAGATGAGGGGGTGATAGCTAAAGGGTACAGGGGTTTTATTTGAAGCTATGAAAATGTTCTAGAATTGATTATGGTGATGGTTGCACAACTCTGTATATACAAAAAAAAAGGGTGCACTTTCAATGAGTAAATTGTATTTGCATGTGAATTATATGTTAATACAGTTGTTACCAAAAAGCCGTCAAAGCAAAAACAAACCGACAAGCAAAAATCATGGAAATGGGTTTATCTTACTTTATAATTCTGCTTCATAATTTTGGGCCATCTTGTAGCCATGGTATCGAAACCAGAAACTGAAGTCTGACAACATAGGAAACATACAAGAAAATCTGGGTCTAAATTCACCTAGAAATATTTCTATTTTCAAGTTGATTCAATCTTTCTTATCTATAAACCAAGACACTTCCTGAAAATACCCTATAGTATTTCTGAATGTTTTTGGTTCGTTCTACTCCTCAATGATCTTATTCTTTAATCTCTAGTACACATTCCCAACAACCTGTATCACTTTTTTTAAAGCTAGTGAGTCTCTCTCTACTCACTGCTTTCTGCTTCTCTGGCCTTCACTCTTCTGGGTGCTTCCAGAACACCTGTGTTTTATTGTGTGTCTCAACCATGAAACACCAGAATTTTTTCTGAATCAAAATTCAAAGCAAAAATTTGGGATTCCTTTTTCCATTTTCACGATGTTTAAGAATTTAGGAGGGGTCAGCATTTCTTGGCACTCAAAATACAAGGGCACCCTATGGTATTGTCCAAAGCTATTCCTACTAGACTTACAAAGTGTACAAAGATTAACTTACTTCCTGCTGTTCATTCTGAAACCAGAGGTTTTACACAGTTCAGAGATGTTCTTTCAATCATCACTAATAATAGTATTTATTGAGCACTTACTGGGTTCAAGGCCATGGACCTTGAGGATGGAAACACAATCGAAAAATCTCAGCTCTATGATCTGGAAGGATACCACCTTCCACAATCATATCTAATTATAATTAGACTAGAGGCCCGGTGCACAAATTTGTGCACAAGGAAGGGGAGAGGGGGGGACAAAGCACAAGAGGTTGGCTGGCCAGGGGGAGGGACTGCGGGTGGTTGGCCAGCCGCTAGAAGTTGGCTGTGGGAACACACTGACCATCAGGGGGCAACTTCTGCATTGAGCGTCTGGCCCCTGTGGTCAGTGCGCACCATATAGAAAGAGACATCCTCTATACCATAGATCAGGCAAGTGCTTGGTAGCTTACTAGTAAGTATCTGTAGATAGATATCTGCTTGTCACATGCCTACTTCAGAGCTCCTCTGTGGTCCTGAATTAATGCATTGATTTTTATTCTAGGATGGGGAGATGACATCACTTGGGTACAGACTTATGAAGAAGGTCTCTTCCATATTCAAAAAAGGTAAAACACCTCTCAGTTAATTTTGACAGACCATATAGATACCTCTCACAAAAGAGCCAAACCTTGCCAATTCGCTTTTGAAAAGATACATGCATTTGCTCTCTCATGCAACTAAGAGTTGCCATTACAATGTTTTTTTACAAGCAAAAGCTCTAAATACTTTTATATTAACTTCTTTTTATATATTTTTATTGATATTTAGAGAAGGAGGGAGAGAGAGAACATTTATGCAAGAGCAAAATGTTGATCAACTGCCTCCTGCACATCCCCTATCAGAGACTGAGCTCACAACCTGGGCATGTGCCCTAACCAGGACTGGCAACCTTGTGGTGCTTGGGACAATACCCAACCAACTGAGCCACACTGGCCAGGGCTGTATTGAATTCTTAATTGGACAAGCAAGCTTTTGATTATAAGTTATATAAAAAAAAAATATCTGTCAGTAAGCATTATACAAGTTTTAACAGAAAACTGGTTTAGAATAGCAGTTCCCAGGACTGTCTGATCAGAACAATTCAGATAATTTTCTTTAAAATCCATATTCATGATCAATCAGTCAAATATGTACTGAGTGGCCACAGCTATGCGCCAGGCACTGTTCTATGCTCACTGACCAAGAGTGACATGATTTTTATTCCTACATACTTACTAAATCTTTGGGGATGGAGCTGAGAAATGTATTTTTGAAAAACACCCTGGGAATTTACCAAATATCTTAAGAACATTCTACTCGAATACTCTTTAAAAAAGAAGGAAAGATTCCAAGTTAGAACTGAGTAAAAGGCTGTCTCAACACGGAACAAAATATTGCAAAATAAAAAAGTTTACAAAATAATCATTTATAAAAAGGAATATAACAAACAACATATTAGCAAAGAGTAGCCAGCAGAACATTTAAAGAATGCACCCTGATTAAGTGAAATATAATCTGAGAGTACTAGGCAGATTCAAGACTAAGAAATTTATTAATTTAAATAATATTTAATATTTATAAGGAGACAAATCATATAAGTATTCCCTATCTTCATAAATGCTGAAAGGCATTTAATAGAATGCAAACTACAGGTCTGAATTTTTTTAGAAACATTATTTAACAATATTAATTTATTTTCATTTATTCTAACAAGGAAATATTCAACCCAGCAAAAACTCCACATCATGCTTACTAGAAAAACAAATATACAATACACAGATGATGTATTATAGAATTGTACCCCTGAAACTTATATAATATTATTAACCAAGGTCACCAAAAAAATTTAATTAATTTTTTTAAAAAGAAGAGTCCCACTGAAACCTGAATAAGACGAGGATGTCTATAATCACCACAGTTAGTCCCTAATCGATATGAAATGTTTGGCAAAGTTATAATAAAACAATAAAATATTGGTAAATAAATCAAAATTAAGATTATAAAAATAAAACTGGATATTACGGAAAAAATGTTTATACAATAAACTAGCATTTTAAATAGAGGTGGGGGATAAAATAGGTAAAATAAACTAATGTTAGAGAGAAGTTAGTCATCATCTGGGAAAAATAAATCAATTTGGATTCATAAGTCAAATGTCATCATAATAAATTACAAAGATCCAGTATAATAAAAGGCCAGGGACCATAAGTGTAATGACCAGAATGACAGCTTGACCATTCACCAGGAGGTGCACTGACCACTTCTCAGCCCCTCCCCTCCTCCACCTGCCCCACCCCCACCCCCAACCGCAGGTGAATGGGGAACCACGGGGGAAGCGGGTGGGCGGCAGCAGGGCGGGACTGGGGACTGGCGAGCTAGCAGAATGGCTGACCTCTTGGTCCCTCCCTCTGCCTGCAGGCTCAGAAGGATCAGCCATGGTGAACAGGGGAACCAGGGTAGGTGGCAGGAGGACTGGGCTGGCTGTCAGGCTGTTGGGATTCCCGAGCTCATCCCAGGCTGCTCAGGGGCTCAGGCCAGGGGGAAAGCAAGCACCATGACTTCACCTCCATGTGCATGTGCCCAGCTGGCCCCTTATGGAACACACTGCCCGCTTAGGACTGCTCATGCGGCCACCACTGCTGCTGCTGCTGCTGCTGCTGGAGCTTGCAGCACTGATGGAAGCTGTCGGGTGAGCCCGCAACCTACCCAACCCAGCAGTAGAGGCTGCGTTCAGCCTGGGGACTGGCAAACCAGTAGAAGATGGCCATGATCGCAAGCTAGGCCTAGGGACCCTACCTACACAATTTCGTGCACTGGGCCTCCAGTTCCATTATAAAAATGAAGCTATTAAGGTACTGGGAGATACTATTGCAAATACTAATTCTTTAAATTAGTGGAGTATGGAAGGGCTGGTAGAAGGGTGAGGTAAGAGAGGGTCCTTGGAAGCCAAAATAAAACTCTTAATTTTTGCACCCTAAGGCTTTTCTTGCCTCACCCTATTCCTGCTATGGAAAGCATATACTGTATCAAAATCATAAATGCACATACTCTTTGACCTAGAAATTCAACTTCTGGAAATTTACCTATCTATATGTAAAATCTTAAATAACATCACCAAAGCAGTGTTTTTGTTTGGAGATAATCTAAACACACACACATACACAAATAAATTGGAAGCAATTTAAATATCTATCTTCAATGAACTAATTAAACTAAAGAATCGCCATATCCTGAAGCACAGGGAATGCGATGCAGGAGGTACCATTATGATTAAAAAAAGCAAAATGCAAAAACATAGGTATAGTGCACTTGTATTTGTATATTTTTAAAAGAAAGGGATATATACATGGGCATGCATATGAACATACTCAATATATTCAATAATGACATATTCATTTGCATAAATAGATTTACAGAAATATATGCATGTACATAAACACGAATGCTTATTCACATTCATAAGTATGGACACATATATGTACACACACATACACATATTCAGGTACATGGAAGGACACATAAGAAATGGTAACATTGTTTACTTCTAGAAGGCAGGAGTGGGAGGAAAAATTTTTACCTTTTTACCTTTTGGATTTTAAACTATTTGAATTTATAACCCATTTTAAAAGAAAAAATATATAGAATTTTAAAAGATCAGTCTCCATATAAAGCTGATAAACAGGGCTTGGTAGACCCTGGATTTACAGGATTTTGGAAGTACAGCATTCAACAATGTTTACTCTTTCTCTCAACTTGTTGCTCATATTCTGGTGGGCCAGCTGTGACATTGTTAGACCAAGGACCGCCTATTTTTATTTGATCTGTGAACTAACAATGATTTCTACATTTTAAAAAAGTTTTAACTGAAAGAAAACTAGTGTGTAGCCTGGCTGGTGTGGCTCAGTGGTTGAGAGTCATAGTTTGATTCTTGGTCAGGGCACATGCCTGGGTTGCAGGCTTAATCCCCAATGGGGGCATGCAGGAGACAACAGATCAATAATTCTCATCATTGATGTTTCTATCTCTCTCCCTCT
>PVJC01009610.1:0-45504 GCA_004026665.1 Murina feae | reverse complement strand
TGGCCCATAGGGTCAGTGGGAGCTGTGGCCAGCCTGAAAACTGCCCTCAGCCCCTCACCCAGGCTTGCCGCACCCCCTGGGGTGAAGGTCTCCACTGGGGAGCTTGGCCAGCCTGCAAACAGACATTGGCCCCTCACCCATGCTGGCCAGGCTCACCAGCAGGTAGACATCCCCAGAGGGGTCCCAGACTGGGAGAGGGCACAGGCCGGGCTGAGGGACCTCCCCCCCCCCCAGTGCACAAATTTTTGTGCACCAGGCCCCTAGTAAATAATAATACAAAATAAACTGTTTCTTATGCTCACAACTAAAACCTACTTTTGCCCACCCTGTATGACTTCTTGGTACTCCTTCCAGGCGAGGGTTTCTGCAACCACCATGAACAGCTCTGAAAGGGTTCCCTCCCTCTTGGGTCCCATCATCAGTGAACAGCAAGCCTTAAACTCATTATCCTGAAGGCTATCCCCAGACCAGCCACCCGCTCCAACACCTTCAGTTACGTGGATCGGTACTTCCCTAAGGGAATCCGTGCACAGGGTGCCAGGTGCCAGAGCAACCAGTGCAATGTACACTCTAGCGAACGCAGATTGTTGGCAGCAAGCCGCCTCTTCCCACAGCTGCCAGATGTACAAGCAAGGCTTCTGCACTCCTCTGAGTGCTCGATTCTGCAAGCACTGAGAGGCGAGCTCAGGAGAGCATTCTCAAATCTTTTTTTCAACTTTGTTGAGAAGAGGACAGATGGATTCTTCCAAAGAAGCTACATCTTCTCAAGACCTGAACCCTGGACCTGAGCCCGGGGTGGTACTAAGAACCAGAGCCTCGCAGATCCAGAGGGGCTCTCTGCCTTCTGTCTCCAGGATGGACACTCTGACTCCTCACGAACAGCCACAGGCGGCCCGAGGTACAGACCCAGTCCAGCCAGGTGTGCCCATGCCCCAGGGCGACCTGTGAGGGCTAATGCCACACCTGAGGTTTCAGTTAGTCAGCTGCTTCCACCACAGAACTGCTTGCTCCTTTTTGGATTCCAACATCAGGAATCCAAAGCAAGGACACCTGCCTCTGATAGAGAGGCAGGAGGGCGTGGTGGAAGGCCTTTCTTCCAGGGGACTGTCTTTTCCTTTCTTCTAACCCAAAACAAAGAACACACAAGAGAGCTGACTCTCTCTACCCTCTGCCACCTCTAGAAAACGCAGTCCTAAAGCAACCCTGGGACCAAGTTCTCAACAGAAACAGCCATGTGCAGAGCTGCCAGACACAGCCTCCGCGGGAGGGCCAGGGCGCCGGGCAGCCTGAGGAGGGGGCAGCTCTCCAGCTTCACTGCAGCTGAAGCCTCGTGTGTCCCCCACTCAGCCCACCAGCCCCACCCGACACCTTCCACACCCACTGTCCTCTGCCCGGACACGAGGTGTCTGCAGCACGGGGATGAGCAGCAGGTGCTTTCAAGACTGAAAACTATGAACTTCTTCCGGCTCCTCCTCGGGGGAAGACCCAGGGCACCAGTGGTTCAGATGCTCCACACTTGGCTAACTCAGAACACGGGCTGGCAGGCTTCAGGGTGCCCAAGCCGAGGACTGAGCCCCGGCTAACACGCCAGCCACTCCGGTTTCTCAGCGTTCACACACAGCCTCCGGAGCTCTCACACCTACGGGCAAAACTTCCCTTTCTCTCCATGGGACCTGCGGGTCACAGGCTCCTTGACCACAGCAGGCTGAGGTCTGACTCCAGTGAGTCATTAGGGACATGGGTGCTGGTTTGTAAGGGGCAACAGCCCTTCAGCCAAGACATCCTCTTGTCCACGAAGACAGGGAGGACAGCCACGCTGAAGCCCATTGGACACATGCATGACATCGGGTCCTAAGAGGGCACCTCCCAGGGCTCATGCCACCAGGATCTCTCTTCTGCCCTAAAAGCTGTGCCCTCCCATCACCCCTAACCCAATACCAGGCCCCCAAGTTCTCTTCTGTTAGAGCTGCTCAGCCAGGCATCTTCTGTGTCCTGGGAGGAAGGAGGCTCGACCTCACAGAGCGAGTCTCAGAAGCACAGTCACACGATGCTCTATGTTTATGCTAAGAACCCTGGAGTCTCAGGCGCCCACTGGTTCTCAGTGTCTCAGCACTTCTAGGAAGACATGATATAAACTTATTTTTAAAATCAATTACTGCCCAAGTCTCAAAAGTTTCAAAACATTGTCTATGATGATTAATCAGGTGCACTTTTCCGCATTTTCTAAGGGGATATGCATTTTGTTTGACTCATCATTGTTTTAAAAAATAAAATAAATTTCAAAGAAGTGTGTGGCATGTCTGCAACCAACCCAGTTCAACGGCCAGATACTAAGTACCTCACGTGGGCCTCGCTCAGGGGACAGAGGGAAGAACCAGGCAGGGCACCCACCCCCAGAGTGAGTGATGCGTTCAGTGAGCGAGTAAATGCACAAATGAGTGGCACATACATGCAACCCGGGAGTGGGAGTATGTCACAGAAATTCCTCTTCTTCGTTCTAACGGCATTAAAACAGTCCAACGAAGAGGGAGGGAAATACACGTTTTCTTTGAGTTAGAATCTGATGGTTCTTCTTCTTGCTTCATGTTTTATTTATTCCCAAAAAGTCTAGACACATTTTTGGTTTCTAGAATCTCTTGTAACGGGCCTCTCGGAAGCCTCCAACCTGACCTCCCATTGGGAAAGCAAGGAGCCATCGGCCTCCTGAGGACAGAGTCCTGCATCTTACTGCATGCGATGCCGTTCCCGCCCTCCTTTCGCTGACACTCTCCCAGCGCTCCAGGCCAGTGCCTCCGTGCCCTCGAGGCTTCCTTGCACCGAACTGTGTTAGACTTGGATTCATTCTTAAAGCAAGTAAGTCCACTTCTGAGAAACAAACGACACGTTTCCTCTTGGCGTGTTTGGTGATCGTCTCTGTTGAGTGTACACTTTGGTTTTCGTGAGCCCCATGTCAGGCCTGAGGGAGATGGGCTCCTGGGGTCAGAGGTACACTGTGGGGGCAGCACAGGCTCCTAAGGAAGAGGCCACAGGCCCTGGAGTTCGAGGAGGTCGGAGGGGGAGATGACCTGCTGTGTTTGGACCAAAGGTGTCAGGACAGGTTGAGATGGAGGCAGGGACATTTTGGCTGGACAGTCAGAGAGAAGAATTAGTCTTATTCTCAGTTCCCCAGCCCTCCCGCTGGCAAGCAGCAGTGGGCTGCCAGGGTGCACTGGGGGTGTAGATGCAAGGCTATGGCCCTGGGTACCTCTCGGGAGCTCAGGGACAAGCGGGGTGTCAGAAGGAAGAGCAAGGCCCGTGTACAACACCCACGATGTTGGAAACTGTGAGTGTGAAGAAGTTGTCCCTGCAGGTGCCTCGCTCTCATTAGACACTTAGTTCCTTACTTCCGTGCTGCGCAAGTCCTCCCACTGCCCTTGAGGATGGAACATCTAACTCGCTGCCCTGTGTTAATCACCCTGGGACTTCAATGAGACCACTGTCTTTTTGTTTATAATCCAAAATCAGTTGGTAAAGTGCTCAGACCTCCCACCCCCCACAAGATACAACTGGAGTTTTTAATGTCCCAGGACAAAGACGCAAGGACTTCAAAGCAGACAGAGCAGACGCACAGCCATGCAGGCGGCCAGGCTGGGCTGGCGGGTTAGGATGCTCAGACGGGCGTTTCCAGTGTAAAACTGAAGATATCACCCTGGGCTCTGATATCTTTTTGTGATGAAACAGGATGACTCTGGCTGAGTGTGAGCAGAAGACCTTTTCCTGGAACCCTCAGCACACACAGATGCTGAGTCCTGAGTGCGCTTCTCATGTTTCCTGAGAAAAGCAAACCCAAGCGATGCTTTGCAATCCCTTCCCAGCTCTCCCCCCGCAACCCCCCAACCCCCGTCTCCCACCACTCACAGCACGATGACAGGTAATGATCAGAAGTTATGAGAGCGGTAAGATGAACTCAGGAAATTTTTAATTGAAAAAGTAAAATGAAAAAATTAAGCAGAAATGTTAAACTTATTGACCAAACTATAAAGTCAACAATAAATCCTAAACTTGGAGAATTGTTTTTTAAAAAACACAGTACTCAACGTTTGTAGCTCTGGTCAGAGCCAGAACCAGAGATCACAAAGCTGGAGTGTAAAGCCTGAGGAGTCAGCTTCGCGAGGACTCTGGGTCTCCCCCTGGTCACCAGGGATGGACTGCTCCCTCCCTCCTTCCCTCCCTTCCTCCCTCCCTCCCGGCAGGACTGCTCCTAGGTGCAGGGCCTCCCAGACCACACTCACTGGGCCTCCCTTCATCCCGCCCTCCCCAATCCACACCACATACCTGTCCACCAAGTGAGTCCAGTGAATCAAGCTCCTGATTGGCTAATGACCAGTTCTACCACTGGCCTGTCAATTCCTTAATCAATTTTCAAAATAAAATAACATCATTTATGTGGCACTTAATACATCACAAAACATGGAAACTGTCATCTGATGAGTTTCTCAATCGTATGGAAGGCAGATGCTATCACTTACAGGCTAGGAGGCAGCACAGAGATTGCGGGACCCAGGGTGCTGCTGAGTGGGATTCAAAGCCTCGGGGCAGGTGGCGCACAGCACAGCGGACAGAGCATGTGCTCCTGGAGGCTGGACGCTGCTCCTGCACTGTGACCCTGTGACCCGCTGCAGGGGACCCTGCACACGTGGCCCTCCCACCATGAGTCTGTCTTCTCTGTAAGAGAAGCATTGCTGTGAGGGTTACAAGAACAGCTCTCTAGAGCAGTCACCTCTGGATAGAGTCCCTTCCATGAAACCCTCCACCTCTCCTGGCCCTGTGGGCTGTGGGACAAAGACGTTTGGAACTGATGGTTTGCATATATTACACATTTATACACACAACTTCCAGCATCAGAGGAGAAAGAAGCAAAACATTTCCAAAGGGGTGGGGAGTACAGGGTGTAAGGAGCCTCGGGTGGAGGTGTGAATGCTGGGCTGGTAAGCCGGCTTTAGGTTCTGGCCTTTGTAGGACCCCATGCAGCCCCCGCACATGGCAGCCAGGGTGCCCCTGGGCCTGGGTGGTAGTACCTCGGAGCTGGTGGCCACCGGACAGGTACCTGCCTGAGCTTTCACGCAGGTCGTGCTGCTCCCACCGTGTCTGCACACCTTCCTCTACTTTAGCTTGAAGTGACCCTTACTTCTCTGTAGTCTCCAAAGCCAACCTGCGCACCTTATTGTAAAATAGGGAGAATCGTGCTGATCAAATGGATCAAATGAGGTTACTTGTCAACAACTTTTGTCGCAGCCGAGATGAGGGGCATGGAGGGTTTCTGAAGGTGGAGAGCAACGGGGGGGGGGGGGGGGGGGGGGGGGAGAAGAATTCAATGGCTGACGTGAATTGCAAAAACACTTTCATGGCCTCAGGGGCGTAGGTGAGGGGGAGAGGGCTGCCTGCAAGGCTGGCAGATGTTATCTGATGGGACAGAGAACCTGTGAGGCCTGTGGGTGTGCTGGGCAGAGGACGGGGCTGTGCTGCCAAGGCCATGGCAGTCACTCCACCATGATGTCCCCATCACAGGATGGGCGGACCGGCTTTGGAATCAGGCAAGCCTAGGTTTAAATTCAGGCTCCACCACTTACTCGTTACACAACCTCGGGCGAGTTCCCTGTATCTCCAAGCTCAGTGTAATCGTCTGCCTGTGATGCAGGAACCAGGAGGAGGTGTGCAAATACGTGCCCTCATACGGGACAGGCCCAGGAAGCTCCCAGCACAGCAACTGCTTGCTCAGCAAACACTGGTGCTTTCCTTGAAGCTATCTCTAAATTGCTGTAAACTTAGGGATCTACGGTGATGAAATGGGTTAATCTCTAGTGTCTTAATCTCTATTGTCTTACATGTCTGTATTGCAGCCCCTAGACCACAACTCGCAAGGCCTCAGATGCTATATGCTGAAGCAGCGAGTGGAGAATTCAATTTGGTCAAAAAGAGAAACAAATGTGAGGCAGGACGGTAGAGGAAGACTCGGAGCTGGAAGGCAGGAGGCTGCGGTTTGTAGCTGCCTCGGTCACTACCAGCCGTAAAACACAAGGCTTCAGCCACAATTTTCTCACTATTTCTGAGGTCCAGTTTTCTCACCTGCAATGTGGGAATACTCATATATGTAAAAGTGCTTCGCGGATTGAAAAGTGTAATTGGAATGTTAGTGGTCAATTGTATGCTATAATTCCTGGAAATTGATTTGAAAAACTTTGCAATTATTTGAGTTTGAAAATGTAGTTTAGATGTTTTGCCATCTACGTAATGTCCAGTAGCAGTCACCCTAGTCACTGCAATCCAGCGACACGTGGGCGCGGACGTGGTCCCAGATGGTCCCAGAGCTTGGCTGGCTTTGCTTTGCAACCAACAAAGCCCTCCAGTGACCTATGGCCATCGCCAACTACTGTGCTGATCTTCACTTGAAAAACAATATGATAAAGCACCCTCGTGCTTTAACAGTTAGCAGAGGGCAGGGTGGGAGGAACCCCCACCCACGCTTGTTCTGAACAGACCTGAGTTGCAACTGATGTGAAAACAAGATAAGGAGAAACATCTGTCAACAGCGGGGCCTCCACCCCAGCTGCGCGGCTTTCTGTGCTCTGCACAGCCCAGGCCGCGCCCCAGTGGCCTGCAGCGCTGACCCATGAGGCCGGGAGGCTTGATGCGGCCAAGCACATGCAACTGACTCATTCTAGCCTTCAGCTGTCCTTTAAAATACGTATATTTAGAGACAGAAAGCCATGCAGAGACATCATTTAGGTTAAAATTCTACCCGCTCAGTACTGAGACATTAAAAACTGGTCATTAGGCCAAAACCATACGCTCAGTGTGGCTGTGCAGTAACGTCCCGGCAGCTCAGGTCTGTGGGCAGCTCTGAGCAGTGACTGAGCAGTGACGGGAAACGGCATCGGAAAGCCCTTTGCTTGGCTGAGATGCAGGAGCTGGTGACCTGTCTTTCCTGAGCATCATGGGACCTCCAGGGAGACGGACAGTGTAATTGGGTGCAAACCACACAGCCAAGTGCTAAAAGGTCTGCACTGTATAAGACATGATATGCGTAGTAAAAGCAACCTTTTTAAGGAGAAAGAAAAGAACCATAACATCTCTTAGGGCTACTGAGACGGTGATGGTCTCCGACACTCAGCAACATCTTCCATCTCTGGCTGCATCTCTCTGAGAACAAGGGACCAACTCTTAGAGGGTCCCTGGTCCCAGGAAGGGGGTGTGATCACCCCACGAAGTGGGAGAAGTCCTCGTGTTCGCGGAGGACCCAGGCGTGCGCGCTCTCCAGCCGAGCCCAGCCCGAGACCTCCCGGCCCCGCAGGCTCTGTCAGCAACACCAGTGCTCCCCACTGCTTCCCAGGACCCATGCAGCTGAGTGATGGAGCAGAAAGATAAAAGCAGGTGCTGAGTTTGGACACAGCCTGTGCACAGCCCGCCCAGAGAGACCCACAGGCTACATGCAGGCTCTACGCTGGGAGCTGGGACCTCACACCAGGCTGACGCACTGACCTCGGCACCCAAGGAACCCACCAACAGGGCTCCCAGCGCTCCTCTTCCTCCGCGTCCCGTCCCGTCGCAAGGCCCTGCTGCCTGGACTCAGCCTTGTCAGCTCCTTGGTTGTGCTGCATCTGCATCAGTACCCGCCAAATTTAAGTACTTTTTCTTAAAATAACGCAAGTATTTGAACTCAAATACATTTTAAAGAAAAATTTATATACCTTCTATAAATGGAAAATCTAGTACCATTCTCCATGAACAGAAAATATCCGTTCTTTTTTAAAGACAGGAAGCAAAACAATCTTACTAAATTCTAGTTATACACTCCTGCGTGCCGAGTTCTGAGCCTCAAGCCTGCAGCTCTCTGTTAAAAAGACAGGTTAAACGAGAGAGGCATTAAACATGGAAACGCCGATTCGCTGAGCTGAGCCTCTGTTGTAATCAGAACTGAAAAATAAATAATTGCTCGCCATGTGCATCCCCGTTTCCTTTCTTGTTTGTTAATCCTCACTGAAGCATGGTTTTCCACTGACTTTTAGAGAGTGGACGGGAGGCGAGAGACAGAGAAAGCCATCATCGACTGCCTTTCACGTGAGCCCCGACCAGGGAAGGGATGGAGTCTGCAATCGAGGTACGTGCCTTTGACCAGCATCAAACCCTGGACCCTTCAGTCAGCAGGCTGGTGCTCTATCCACAGAGCCAGACGGGCCAGGGTGTGTCCCTGTTTCCTTAACGCGGCGTCTGATGGCATCCCAATCAGTGCCCACAGCTGCCCACTGCGCTGCAGCCCGCCCAGCTCACCCCTGGGCCTGGGACCCGCCAGCAGAGTGAGTGTGCACAGGCACGGGCGAGCCGCCACCTCTTTGCGCCTCACCGTTCCTTCCTGCAGCCACACTTACAGCCTGGTTTTTGCTCCAGGGACTGCACCCACTCGGAACCCTCCTCGCCCTTTGCATTCGGACACTTTCTGAGATGTTTTCCCTCTCCCCCACTTGCCTCCAGCTGCTGAATCTCACAGTTGCCCGTCTTAGGCTGGCATCCTCCCTCCACGGACTCCCCACGCTCTGGTGGGGAAGAGCCATCACTCCCAGGATGCCCTGAGCCTGACGACCTGAGGACGGTTTCATGTATCACTCGCTTGTGCGCCTCTCCCCACTGTCCCTAGACTCTTCGAAGGAGGAAATGTGTCTCCTCCTCTGGCGCTGACTGGAAGCATCCCTGGCTACTCCCCGTCTGCTGTCACCACACACTGCCCCTCTACGTCTGCGGACAGCATCTCCTGGGACAATATGCAAACTCCCCTCCCTGCCCCTCCTCTGAGAAGCCTTCAGTGTCCACTCCCCTCGACAACTGCTGCCTCGATCCCTTGATGTTGCTTTCACCGTGGGGTCTACCCCACATCCCTGTGGGTCCACTTTATGCGCCAGGTTCGGTACACGAGGAGCTTCTCGGCCAGGGCTGCGGCCGGGAGTCACCACGTGTTTTCTGGAGGAATGAGTGTCTAGTAGGAAAACACTTCTATTGGCCTCTCTCCTCTTGTCAAGTCTAAAAGTCCTCAAAGTCACGATCAGTAAGAGCATAAAAACATTAACTTGATGGCTGACCCTGCACAGCACTTAGTACAGGGGTGTGCTTCGTAGGCATGCTCCCACCTAATTACCCCCGACGCGTAAGGTGGGCACTTCTACTGACACCAAGGTGAGGACATCTGAGTGTAGAGAGATTACGTCACACTAATGGCGGAGCCAGGAAACGCACCCGGCCTGGAAAGCGTCCATGTCCTTCTCTACCACTCTGGCCTCGTCTGTGACCTTACTCTGTCTGGCCTACTGCCCTCCTTCATGATCAAAGCCGAATCTGGCAGGCAGAGCGGGCCTGCTGTGGTAGCTGTGGCTGGACCCTTGAAAGCACGTCTAGGCCACCAGGCTGGCCCACCCGAAGCACCAGCCCGGCCTCGGAACAGTGACCAGGGCCTCTGGCTGGATCCGTGGGACTCGGCAAAAGACCAGATCCACACTCACCCAGCGTGAGGCGAAGCAAGGCAGCCTTCTCATTGGCTCACTAACCCCCAGCTTGACATTTTACCACTTTACCGCAGCGGTAGGGGCTACTACAGTAATGGATGAACTGCTGTCTTAGAAAGTTCAATAAAAACACTTTTTTGATAATGATTTTAAACTTTAAATTGGCAGAGGTCCAGAGCCCCAGAGGAAGCAGGTCTCGGTGCAATTCTGCAACCAGCTCTGCACGGAGGGGCCTCGCCAGCTCTCCTCACGCCCAGGCCGGTGTTGAAAGCGCCCAGCAGTCAAGGGCCAGTTTCCTCTCCTCAGCACGTGGGACGGGAGGCAGACACTGCGCGGCTGCTGGAGTTTTTGTGCAGACAGCGGCTTTGTCCTGCAGAAACCAGCTTCAAGTGTCTGTGTGACATGCAGGAGGCGAGGAGAGAGACGAGCACCTGAGGATGCTCCTCCCAGCCTCTCCATGATGTCAACAGAAATGCCATGGCAAGGGCCGCCACAGGGCCAGGGCAGGACCCAGGGCCATGCAGTTTCATTTTTCGGGTAATGAACCTCTCAGGAAAGAGAGGCAGACGTGTCTGTGCAACCTACCCGTGACCTCTAACCCCGGTTCCCTCTCATTCACTGGAAATACGCATGTTCAGGGAGAAAAACACTGTGGGGGCAGGACCTGGGGTTTGGTTATGGCTTTGCCACTTGTTTGTTTTAGGACCTTGAACAAATCATTTCAAGGCTTTGGGCTTCAGCCTTCCAGATGCCCAGGTATCACTGCGCAGAGCAAGGTGCTGGGTCTGCAGTGCTCAGGGCACTCCTGAGCCAGCACCCACCCTCAGCCACCATCCCCTACAGTTCAGGCACGAAGATGAGCAATGAGGGGACAAGGATGCGTGTCGAGGACAGCATGCCTTCCCAGGCTCTTCCGGGCGTGTCCTTAAACTGTAGCTGCAGGGCCACATAGGGATATGTTGGTGGGTATGGAGCCCAGGTCCTGGCCGGGAACATCAGGGCAGCCACAGTGACGGCCATGACCCCATCGAGGCCACCGTCCCTGACAGGTGTGACTCGGAGCTGAGCTGCTCTGTCCTGTGGCTTCTGTTTCTCACGTAGTCAAAGCACACAGTTCTCCAAAACCTTGAGGACATAAACTACTTCTTGACACTTAAAACAATCAGGTACAGTGTACGCTAATAACAGCGACTGCACATGGAGAGCCAGCTGTGTGCAAGGCACTGTGCTCAGTACCTCAGCGTCCTCTCCTAGACCCTCAGACAGTGCTCTGAAATGGTGCTATCACCTCCGTTTTACCAAAGATAAAACCAATGCTTTTTTTAAAATGTTTTTGCATTATATTTTTCTTTCTTTCTTATTTTTTAAATTGAATTTATTTGGGCTTTTAATCTCAGTCTCCTGTTCAGGACACAGAAATATATCTATACAAATGTCCATCACAACAAAATGACCCAGAATTCCAAAAATAGAGAATTGATTACATGGTATATTCATCTAATGGCCTATTAGAAATGCATGACATAGAAAAATGTGCACAACAAATTGCTAAACAATAATCCCAACTTTGTTTAACTTCTATATAACTATATGCCAATAGAGGCCCAGAGCATGAAATTTGTGTAAGGGAGGGGGGGAGGGGGGAGGGGCAGTGTCCCTCAGCCCAGCCTGCACCTTCTCCAATCTGGGACCCCTTGGGGGATGTCTGACTGCTGACAGGGATCAGACCTAAACAGGCAGATGGGCATCCCTCTCACAATTTGGGACTGCTGGCTCCTAACTGCTCCCCTGCCTGCCAGCTTGATCACCCCTAACTGCTCCCCTGCCAGCCTGGTCACCCCCAATTGCCCTCCCCTGCTGGCCTGATCTCACCCCTAACTGCTTGCTCCACTGCCAGCCTGATCACCCCTAATTGCTTGCTTCTCTGCCAGCCTTATCGCCCCTAACCATCTCTGCCTTGGCCCCTGCCACTGTGGCTTTGTCCAGAAGGAAGTCGGACATCCAGAAGATGTCTGGTCGACTGGGTCTAATTAGCATATTATCCTTTTATTAGTAGACTAGAGGGCCGGTGCACAGATTCATGCACTGGTGGGGTCCCTTGGCCTGGTCTGTGGGGATTGGGCTGAAACTGATTCTCTGACATCCCCTGAGGGGTCCCAGATTGCGAGAGGGCGCAGGTCAGGCCAAGGGACCCCACCAGTGCTGATCAAGGCCAGGAGGGACTGCAGGAGAGCTCCTGGGTGTGTCTGGCCCCTCTCTTCCAGTACCAATCAGCTGTACCCCAGCAGCAGGTAACCTACAGGTCAGAGCATCTGCCCCCTGGTGACCAGTGTGCATCATAGCAATTGGTTGAATGGTCGAATGGTCGGAGGGACAATTCGCACATTAGGCTTTTATATATATAAACTAGAGGCCTGATGCATGAAATTCGTGCAAGAGTAGGCCTTCACAGCCCCGGCTGCCTCGGCCCTTGCAGCCCAGGCTTTATCTGGAAGGTCATCTGGAAGGTTGTCCGGACAGTCGTTCCGCTATCCAGCCCTTCAGTCCAGTAACATATTACACTTTTATTATTATAGGTGGTATCTGCTTGCTCTTCTTTGTATTTTTTTTATATTTTCCTAAATTAACACAATAAGCATACACTGTATTTTAAATTATAGGGCTACTTAAAGGCTTGTAAGAAATAACCAAGAGCCCTTCCCCATTCCTGTTGGTATCTGGATCCTGGAGAAAGTTCTGAACAAGGACATCTCCCCAGTCATAACCAAGAGGTCCCCTCAGCTCTCCACTTCTTCCTGAGGCAGGCAGTGCATGGGGTGAGGGACTGAGGGGGATTTTAAGCCAGATGAACAGTTCTCTCTAAGGGTACACCTCCTACCGTGCCACATGGCCCAGATCGCTGGGCCCTAAAGAAGTATCAGAGAACCCAAAATAAACCATCTAGTAAAACAAAACAAAATCCTGATCCCATTTACTAAGTGATCCTGGGAAAATCCTTAGTTTTCTCATCTGTAAAATGGGTTTATAGGGCTGTTGAAAGAAGCAAGGCAGCATGTAAAACACCTGGCATAGTAGGAGACATGTAGTTGATTCTTAACATCTTCCTCCAAGCCCTTCCTCACACAGCCTGTCTCCACCACAACACACCTGTTCTCCATCGTCAGGTTCTAAAATCTCTCCCTTTGCAGGAGTAGCAAACACCCTGCCCCTAAAACCCAGTGTGGTGAGGCACCATCTCAAAGGGAAGATTTGAACCAAAGCATCCAGCCATTTAATCAACCATTATTGCCAAATGAGATTCAGGCAAGATCCCAAACAGATGGCACATTGCCATCTACATATTCCCAAAGATGCCATAACCCTACCTTATTTATTAGGCACCTACAGTGTCTGTGTTGATGGTAACAAAAACATCTCGCATTGGGTGGCTTAGGATAAACTTTCAATTTTTCATATTCATTAAACCTCACCTCACTGGAGGTATAGAAAAATAGGAACTACTTTCATTTTACTTAGGCAAGAACAGGCTGTCTCTCAGAGACTGGGGGATTTGTCTGAGACCAGTTGGCACATGAACAGACACAGGGGAATAAGGGGGCTCAAGGGAAGGGGTCAGTGCCAGCCATTACTCCCACGAAGCCTTAGCTCAGGCAAGGAGAGAAGACAGCACGTCTGCTCTGTCCCTCCTCCTGCTGGGGTCGTTCTCTCCCTGCACATCAAGGCCAAGGGCCATGCTCACCTGCACTGACCCAGCCCCAGTGTTTTGTGAACTTTGCTGATTAACCTCTAAGGCACCATTCCAACCCGTCTTATGCATCTGCCAGTGCACAGCCCCCTGCATCCCGGCTCCATGTGGAGCAATGCCCCTGCCAGTGCAGCCCTGAGATCAGCAGGCCCAGCTCCCTCACCCCGCACATGAAGCTTGCTGGTTCCACTCTGGTCACGTGTTACTAGTTTTCTTACACACTCTTCCTTCTTTCCACACATCCGTCTCTGACTTGTCACAACTCAGCTCAATGGAGAAAGCCTGCTCCTCTGGGCCACGCTGGCCACATCCGGCAGATTTTCTGCCAGAGACCAAAGCAGCTTCTAAAGAGCCCTGGCCCTGAGGCTCAGCCTGGGTCCACTCCCCAAAGGCTCTCTGCACGGCCTGGGTCAGACCTCCTGGTTGGTCTCTCTATTCATGAACAGAGGGAAGAGATGGGCCTGTGGTCTTGCGGCCTGTTTGCTGGGCTAGAGAGCCGGC
The DNA here is from genome assembly GCA_004026665.1 of Murina feae. Taxonomy (NCBI): domain Eukaryota; kingdom Metazoa; phylum Chordata; class Mammalia; order Chiroptera; family Vespertilionidae; genus Murina; species Murina feae. The sequence continues at coordinate 31,728 of PVJC01009610.1, read as the reverse complement.
CCAGGTGCCCGTGGGCCTGGCGGCAGGGCCTGCCTCTCCTCCCGGGCTCTGCGACCTTGTGCAACGACCTTGTGCAACTCACTCAGCCTCTCAGCTTGGGTTTCATCACCCATTAATGGTGGCAACAGTATCTGTTTGCCACCACCTTAACAGGCTCCTGTGAAGATCAAGGAAGACAAGGAAAAGAGAAAGGCCTTGCAAACTGTGATGAGGGGCTGTCAGAATGTACCTGGTATTACTCTCCACATTCAGCAGTGCATTGCTGTGTAAGCTGCAGCACTCACATGAAGAAGTGTTCAGAGGCAAGCAGCCCTGGGAGGAAGAGCAGGGGCAGCATTTGGCAAACTCACTCAGACAGTAGGCTCAGGGGGATGGAGACAGCCCAGCCTGCTGCCATCAGAAGCTCCTCCCAGGAGCAGGAGGGGATCAGCAAGCAAATGCAAACAAAACCCAGGGAGGGGCCTCTTCCTGGGACCCAAGCTGATTTTGCCTTCTCCATCTTCATGTTCTGAGGCTGCAAGAATGTTGGCTGCAAACTCGGTGCTAATCCAAGGATGAGACCCACAATTGGGGAAAAAAGAGTCACCTTCCTCTCTGTGCCGACAGCGCTCTTGCCAACGTGGGATGGTCCTAACCCTGATGTGTCCTGTAAGAGTGCCTTCCCGAGCTTCTAGAGCTTCTCGAGCAAACCAAGCACCAGCCCCCTGGAGTGGCCAGGATAGGGGCAAGTCCCTTGTGCGGGGACTCCTCTGCAGCTGGTTTTCTGCAAAAAAAGCTAGAGAAGACTGTGCTGAGGCCTGAGGGCGCTGAGCCCAGCCTCAGATCCCAGGAGGCTGGCAATGAAGACATGCAAGCATTTCGAACTGGGAGGAGGTGAGAAAAGGCCAAGTGACCCGGTTCTAAGCTTCATGTTTTGTTTTATTATGTGACAATAAAATCTTGTAGGATAAAAAAAAAAAAAAGAAGTTACCTCCCCCTGCCAGGACAAGACACACAGTGCCGCCTGGAGCAGGGGAGGCTGTGCCGGTGCTTCGTATGTGGGGTATGAGACGGAGCACGGAGGGCCCAGAAGTTAAGGAGATCTGGACCAACGACTTCCCAGTGACAGGAGGATGTCAGGCCTCAGCTCGGCATCCATGTTGAAAATCTTAAAAAGTGAATACAAGTTTATTAGCACATCACCATGAATTCTGCTTTCTCTTTCCAAACACAGGAAACTGAACTCAATGCTGAAGCTGTGCACACCTCATCGTCCATAATGCAGGAAGCCGCTGCCTTGCCCACTGGGACGAACACCGCCTTCCCGCAGCCACGAACCCTGCCCTGCACATGGAGCTTTCATGATGTGCGCTTCCTGTCTCATCGGTTTGCCCCTCATGGAGACAGGTATGCCCAGGCCAGGACAAGGCTTGATCTGGCTTTGAATCCCCGACACCTGTACCTGGTTGACACATACTAGGCACTCCCACTCGTCAACCTTGTGTCTACAGCCAATTGAATAGGTGGGTCAAACATGAACACAGACTCCAGGCACACTTTGCAAGTTGGCCTCGCAAGACAAATGCCCATCTTACCTTACTCTTCAGTGACCTCCTGTTTCTCATAAGGACTAGTGCTTAGCTGGCACCTCAGCAAGAGTTTCTGGCAGGTAAGTAAAATCTACATTAAAAATCGATAGTTCCTCTTGCAAGAGTTTCTGGCAGGTAAGTAAAATCTACATTAAAAATCGATAGTCTCTCACGATCAGTTCATAAGAATTACCAGAAAAATATGTTCCGTAGCATCCTGGGCTGCCATCAGCACAACCCAGACTATGGGAAAGTATCGACGAAACTAGTTTCATCAAAAATAATAATAATAATAAGAGTAGGGAGGGAAAGGAAGGGAGCTGCACTAGACACACATCCCATCAATTCAAGTATGAACTTACTTGAATCCTGGTTCACACACACACAAATATTTTTAAGTTATAAAGTAATTCATACTCTATAACCACCAAATAGATATTGATTTCACATAATTATTTACGTTTCATCACTGACCCTGTGGTTCCACTTCAATAAGGGTGCAATCTTTTAGAGACACATACAGGACATTTACAGAGGAAATGGTGGTGGGAAGTAGACAGGGAAGTGTGTGACAGATGAAATAAGATCAGGCAGGAATAGCTCGATATGTTGCTTCACTATACTATTCTTACTACCGTTACGTAAGTTTGAAAATGTTTATTAAATTTCCTTTCACTGCAGGGTGACAGGTAATTTTATAAAGCAGCTCACATAGCTGTCCTGCGCATGGTGTAGCCCCTCTGGGAAGAGAGGGCTAGTCCTCTCGTCCTACAGAGTGAGAGGAGCAGATCCCTGGGTTCTGTCAATGTCTTTCTCAGAAAAGGTCCTGGCTAGAGAGAGGCTCTGGAATCAGTGGGAGGGAAATAAGTATTTCTCAGTTCCTTGGATGGAAAAATAAAAGCTCTAGAAGGCAGACCAGGAAGAATATGGGATTTTGGAGTCAGAAATTTTGGATACACTCCTTGCCCAACAACTGAAGTGAACCTCTCAGTGCCCGCCTCAACGTTCCCATCTATAAAATGGGAATATTACTACCATCCATATCAAAGAACTGTCGTGAAGATGAGATCGCATTGGGAGGATGAGAAGTGGCATGGTGCAGTAGGTCAGAGACTTGGGTCTGAACAGTGGATGTGTTGTGCCATACACATAAACAAATGAAAACTGTCACAATTAATTATTTAAGACAAAGCAATTTGTTCAAGGCCTCAAAGTGAGTCAGCAGGGTACTACTCAGAAGGAGAAGCTGCACTCAGCTGTCCTCCCCGCTAACCCTTCAAGTGTCCCGGTGGTGGTGCAGGGAGATGGGGAGGAGGAGATGGGCCAAGCTTGTCTGACACCTGTGCCCCCAGATGGCAGTGAGGAGTCAGTCTGGCTGCTGCCATGCTCAGCATCCATGGAACACGCCCTGACCACGCCACTGCTGGGCCCCCCGTGCCCTCAGTAACCTCAGCCTCTCGGCCTCCAAGCAGAAGCACATTTCCTCCCAACTGTGCAGGAGCAAGAGGAACGCATGTACGAGGATGCATGTGAGCCTCTGCCAATTACCTCTGTGGGGCAGTGCACCATCCCAGAGCCCTGGTGTCAGGACAGGGTCCCAGGACAACACCCCAGACAATACACCTGCCCCAGCCCCAGGCCAGCTGCTCCAGGCTCCCGAGGACCTCGTCCTTGGCAGGCGACTGCAGAGCAGAGCATTGGGTGTGGTGAAGCCAGAACATATATTCTGAATCTCATCATCTGAGTCCAAAGATACAGCAGGAGGTACACAAAGGCCACACTCCATTTCCTCTGTGAGCAGCTGCTGTTTGACTGGGAGATGGGCTGAGAACGAAAAAGGGCCACAGGTAGGGACATGTTTTATTAAGAAAATAGAACGTATTGCTGGACTTTTTAAAATCTAGAGTGTCTTAGATTTTGCTATAAGATCCTCTTAAGCTTCCTCCAGTCTAGGGTAAGAAAACAAGTGGGATATGTGTTTTATTCTGTGATGCTTTTAAATAAAGGTTATAATTAACAACTCACTAATAACTGTGATCAAGGTTTAGATAAAAGCACAGGCATAAGTAAATAAAGGAGCTCTGGCATCTTATTTCAGGCACTGGAAGCCCTGGGTCCCGCTGTGGATAACACATTTTCCTAGGACAGGCTGCTTATTGCATCCTATATAATAAAAGGATAATATGCAAATTAACTGTCACTCTGTCACAAAGATGGCAGCAGCCACAGACCTAGAGTGAGCAGGAGGCTTGGGTTGCCCCTCTGCGATGGAGGAAGCCAAGCTTCCCACCTGCCCTGGCCAGCCCTGAGCTCTGCTCAAGGCTACAAAGTTTCAATTATAGAAATTAAATAAATCCCAGATACCTGCTTCTAGCCCATGGGTGTGGCCAGGCCCTCGCCCAGGCTGGCCAGGCACCCCAGCAGGGACCCCCATCCTGAAGGGGCTGTGACCAGCCTGCAAACAGCCCTCAGCCCCTCATCCAGGCTGACCACACCCCATGGGTTAAGGGTCCCCACTGGGGGGCTTGACCAGCCTGCAAACAGCCACCAGCCCCTCACCCAGGCTGGCCAGGCACCCCAGTGGGGACCCCTACTCTGAAGGGACTGTGGCGATCCTGAAAACGGCCCTCAACCCCTCACCCAGGCTGGCCAGGCACCCCAGCGGGACCCCCACCCTGATCTGGAACACCCTTTAGGGCAAACCAGCCAGCCCTCACCCATTCACCAGGCCTCTATTCTATATAATCAAAGGGTAATATGCAAATCGATTCTAACAGCAGAACGACTGGGAATGACTGGTCAGTATGACACACACTGACCACCAGGAGGCAGACGCTCAATGCAGGAGCTGCCCCCTGGTGGTCAGTGCACTTCCACAAGGGGAACTCTGCTCAGCCACAAGCCAGGCTGATGGCTGCCATCACAACTCCCTGGGGGTTCGGGCCTAAGCCAGCAGGTGGACATCCCCTGAGGGGTCCCAGACCGAGAGAGGGCACAGGCTGGGCTGAGGGACCCCCCCTCCCACCAAGTGCACAAATTTTTGTGCACCGGCCTCTAGTCTATAATAATAAAAGTGCAATATGCTAATTAGACCAGGCATCCTTCTGGACGACCTTCCAGATGAAGCCAGGGCTGCAAGGGAAGCCCAGGTCCCAGGTGCCAAAGGGAAGCTAGTGCTGGCCACTGGGGGAAGGAAGGCCTACTCTTGCACGAATTTTGTGCTTTGGGCCTCTAGTTTTGACAATAAGAAACCCTTACTAACCATTTGTAACTTACCAGAAAGAAAAGGCCCATCCACCTATAAGCATGCCTGACTCTGTTCCAGTCACAGGGAAAAGGCGCCACTATTGTTCTCCTCTCACATCAGCTCCATGTGGAGCAGGGACCAGCCTTCACATGGGAGCCAGCAGGCTGGGAAGCTGCTGTGTTACTTTGAGCAACTCATTCTTCCACTCTGGGCCTCCACTTCCTCATCTGACAAATAACGGGCTGTTCTGAATGTCAGTCCCAGCTCATCTGGTTTTCACAATAAAGCATAAAGGTCAGGGGTATTATTTGCAAACTGAAGGTCAAAATCCTACAGGTCAGAGGTCAGCAAATTACAGAAAATTACAGGCCATGGCCACATCCGCCTGCTACTTCCTTTTGTGCAACTTGTGAGTTAAGAATGGTTTTTAAATTTTTAAATGGTTGAAAAAAAATCAAAAATTTTTCAAGTGAAAATTACATGGAATTAAAATGTGAGTGTCATAAATAAACATTTATTGCACACAGCCACCTTGCTGGTTTGTATATTGTCTGTCTGCTTTGCACTACAACATGAAGTTGAGTAGTTGCCACAGAGACCATGAGGCCCTCGAAAACCAAAATATCTCTGTTTCTTCAGGAAGTTTGCTGACCCAAACTGTCGCTCTGCACATCTCCAGCTTCACTGCCCACCCAGGAAGCCTATGAAAATGTAGACTCTAAGTCAATGGGTCGGGGTGGAGCTGTGACCCTCCATATCTGACAAGCCCCGGTGGTGCCACTGCTGCTTGTCCGGGACCACACTTGAGGGCGAGGCCCTCTCGACCCTCAGTGATGCTGTGAACATGCTCAGCACCCTCTGGGCCTGTCCTGAGCCTGTGGCTCTGCAGTGTGATGTGATTCTTGATAGTCTCTCCAGCTTCACTGTCCCCCACACACCTGGACACTCGTCCAGGTGCACACACACCCTTCCACTCCTGGAGGTAGTTTTCTCTACCATGTGCCTTTGACCACACTGACTTCGTTGCCTTTAACATCCCTTCCTCACCACACCCCTCCACCCTCAACGTGTCCAACCATCCAACCTCTTGTCTTTCGTGCCCCAGGCTCCTTTGAAAGGAGCCTTCCAGATCCCAGGGCTAGGCTAGGTGGCCCCTTAGTAAGGTCCCTTAATACCTCTGGCCCTCTTCACATCCTGGACCACAAGGCTGAGGACACTGAGGTCCGTAAAGCAGGGTCATCTTATTTATTGCAACACACCCACTAGTCAAGCAGTTCTTGGGACGACATTGTAGGGGTAGAACTTGTGTTATTTGGAACGGAGCCAACGAATTGCCCAGGATCACCCAGAAAATCAAATGCAACACTGGGACCAGAGCCTACATCTTCTGTGTCCTGGTCTGCGTTTTCTTGCCCCTAAGCCATGCGTCGGGAATGGATGCCTCTGTGCTGAGGAAGGAATCGGTGCTCCAGCACTTCCCGTGGAGGGAGATGCAGGCTGTGCTCTGAACGGCCAGGGTGTTGGAAACGGCGCCCTGTCCCTGGCTGCGACTTCTGAGCCCAGGGGCAGCTCTGAAAACACACCTTTTGGCCTCAGCGCCGCAGGTCCTGGTGGCAGCAAGTCAGTCATTCTGGGACCGACTGCGTGCGAGTCAGAAGGAAGCCTGGGAGAGACGCTGCCCTCACCATCTCTCCCTGAGTGGCAGGCACTTCCCGTTTCCGGTCCTGAGGCTTCTATTTCCTTACTGGTCACCTGGACCCAGAGGAACGTGGGTCAGCCACGGAGACCTGGGCTGAGTGCAGCCACAACAGAAAGAATGGCAGTGAGCGTGACCCCTGGCAGCTCAGCCAGCTGAAAGGGAAGGGGCAGGACGCAGGGAGCGTGGGAGGGGCCATGTGTACCGGGAGCCATAACCTGCCCGGATCTATGTTCCCACCTGCTCCCAGCCCCTTTCGCCTGGCTGGACATTCTTATTAAACTCAGAGGTCTTCTCTCCGAAGGTCACTGCTGGTTGCTGTGAACTGAACTGTGTCTCCTGAAAACGCATGTGTGGAAGCCCTAACCACCAAAGTGATGGTACTTGGATATGGAGCCCTTCATGAGGTCATGAGGGTGGCACAGATCTGATAGGATTAGTGTCCTTATAGAAGAAAAACCAGAGAACTTGCTTTTTCTTTCTCCACAAACAGCCATCCAGGAAGGGTCATGTGAAGACACATGGAAGGTACCCACCTGTGAGCCAGGAAGAGGCCTCAGCAGAGCCTGGACCTGCCAGACCTCGCCTCTCTCTCCAGAATGGGGACAACACATGTGTTTGTGGGAGCCCCACAGGCTGCAGCACTTTGCTAGGGCGCCTGACTGCCTTCTTTCACAGGAAGTCAACTGATTGCAGTTTCTTCTAAAGAACCTTAATTAAGCTCATGAAGGCAAGGACAAGTCTAGCTTTGCTTGCCATCATCTCCATTGCACAAGGCATACTAATGATAAATGTCACCAAAGAAAGGAATGAATGAAGTGAGTGCCTGAATAGTACTTGGCACCACACTAAGTGCTGGGAAACAGAAAAGAGTAAGTCACTCTCACTTCAAAGACATTGTTGTAAATTGATATGAAAAGTATTGGATGGGGTGCAGCCAATGGATGTGAGCAATGCACACACACACAACATGTACATGGGCAGTGCACACACACAATGTGCATGGGCAGTGCACACACACAATGTACACGGGCAGTGCACACACATACAATGAACTTGGTCAGTTCACACACAATGTACACGGGCAGCGCACACACATACAATGTACTTTGTAGTGCAGCACACATAATGCACATGGGCAGTGCACACACACAATGTACACGGGCAGTGCACACACATACAATGTTATTTGTAGTGCAGCACACATAATGCACACAGGCAGTGCACACACACATTCTGTCTTGAGATGGGAGTGAAGAGAGGTGGGTGGAAGAGTGAGAAACAGGTAATTCTGTTCACTGAGGAATTTTCTCAAAGGAGAGTGTATTTGAAAAGGATGTATGTGACTTCACCTAAGAGAACAGTGCACCTAGGAAGAAGTTTGCTGATTCACTGGCTGATTAAAACATTTGAGCAAGACCCAGAGGGGTTGAAAACGCAGGAACATGAGCAGTTAAAAGCAGCTGAATGCCACAGTGCAGAGCAGGAGCTGGAGATGGAAATGGGATGACCTCCTGACAACAGTGCCTGGAGCCACACAGAGGGAAGCGGAAGGCACTTCCACCACAGAGGCATGTTGCACAGTAGGAATCTTAAAACTTTAAAATGAGATCTTACAGTGAGGTAGGAAGGAAACGGCTCTAAAAGCCAGACTAATTCACAGCTGTGAGTAGTGACAAGTTGAATAAACCTTTAATTGGCCTGCCTAGCGTTTTCCATTGTCTCCAGGTGGATAAAGAGGAAATTAATACGTAGTGAGCTCACAGCTCGGTGAGTGCACCAGCTGTCTGTCTGAGTATTTACTTAAGAAGCTCCAAACTCCTGCATTCCCAAGAAGGCCCTTTGAAGACTAGGAGGAAACACAGCTCCCCCTCCAGCAGGCCATGGACCCCGAGAGAGAAGACACTAAGAAGGGCTCCTGGTGGCTAACTGGGCTCAACTTTAAAAAATAAAATAAATAACAGCCTCGCAGCCACAGACGCCTCTCACACACTGCAGGACAGGGTGCAGCCTGAGCTTACCTGCCTGCCTGCACTGTTTCTGCCTGCTGAGCAGTCCTTATAAAGCAGTTCCTGGGATCCTAATTTAACCAATAGGACTGAGGCTTTCCCCATCCAATTGGACACACACAATTCTGACCAATCAGAGTTCTATTCTGACTAATCAGGACAATGCCTTTGGATTGATCAAACTGTAAGGTTTTAGAGTCCACATCTGCATGCAGACAGACCAATCAGGGACCAGGACTTCTGTCCATGTAAGTCAGTTCCCCTCTGGCTCAGGAGTGCAATTTCCCTTTCCACCAAAGACTGAAAACTGTCTCCCCACCTGGGCTGAAACGGGAAGATGCCTCACTGGGCAGGGCAGAGCAGCACCCGCCAAAGCAGCACCCGGCAGAGCAGACAGGCACAGCCCAGAGCCGAGGGGCCAGGCCCTAGGGCCGCCTCAATGCTGTGCTGTTGTCCCTGCTACATCACACTGGGTAGCTGTTTTGCACTGAATAGTTTCCTTCTTCCCCATACCCCAAATGGGCATTGAATTGGCCCAATGACCACAGGTTGACAAGGCTACCCCCTTGTTTGGTGACTATCCCTACCTACCTCCTTCCTAATCCCAAGGATTCAAGATGCCAGGATACTGTTGGTGACTGAGGCCCACGGATCTGCACAGCGCGTGGTTCACCAGAGAGCTAAATGGCACAGATGTGCAAGGCAGATGTGAACTGTCTCAGCCAAAGTCACAGGACAGACTGGCAGTTGAGTTTATTCTAGAACTTTGACTTCACAGTCCATTGATTTCTGAGCCATATGGCCCAGACCAAACAAAGGCTCTGACCTCATCCGGTGACATTTGCATTCCTCTCCAATCCCCACCAAACGGGAACTGCCACCCAGCGTGCAGCACCCGTGCCACCCTTCTCTCCGCAATGGCATCCGCACTTCCACATGGGAAGCAGATGTACTTGAAATAACTCTTAAACGCATCCCTGCCATGTGGCTATAAACACAGGAAGTGGCAGCTGCCGGCTGCAGGAACGTTTGCTTGCCAGTCAGGGTGCTCAGCTGTGTGTGTGAATTACAAGCTGTGATCCAGGCATGAAAATAAACCAGCGAGGCAGCAACCGCCCGTGGGTCGAATGCAAAGGCCTCTGGATCCAAAACACTAGGGCTAGAAACCCAGCTCTGCCACTTACTGCGATGCACACCCTGTGAGCCTCCACTTCCTCATTTTAAAATGTGTCTGTTCAAGCTAATTGCACAGGTTCTCAGCGAAGAGTGGGTGGCATAGTCTTTTTAAGTGGGACCATTTTTAAGTGTAACTTAGCTGCCGGAAGGCCAAGTACAAGGGCGGCCCATCTGTGCAGCTTTGCCAGGAGCTGCATCATCACTCCCAGGGACTGGACGGGGAGATGGATGCAGGCCCAGTGAAGCCTGGGTGACAGAGGGAAAATACATGCCTGTCAGTCACACCTGGAAGCAGGTCACTGGCCAGAGTAGGTGTGGCCACTGCAAGTGTGGGAAGATTTAAGATGTTTAATCTCCTCAACAGAGGAGTTTGCTGTCCTTTCTCTTGGGACTCTGTTGCAGGGGATGGGCTCACACACCTGCATTTGTCTGCACGGCCGCAGCCCTGTGGCCCCCACAAAATGGGCTGATGGACGCAGCTGGCCTGCTGGGCTGGACTGGCTGCGACATGGAATGGAAGCTCTGGACACCGGCTTTGCTTCTAGCTCTGAGTCCCCAGCTGCACCTCTTCCAGGTCTGGACTCAGGGAGATGGGACTTAGCCACCCCAAGGATGCAATTCCACACAAATAAAACTCACTCATCCTTCCGTGCAAATCTCAGAAAACTCCTTCCCTTGAGGATCATAAGGATCTGACCCCACCATCTGGCAGGGAGGGATACCTCACTTCACCAGTAACATGCGGTACTGAGGCTGGTGACTGGCACATAAAAGATTATTAAAATAGCATTTTCGGCTCCGTATTGGACGAATTAGGAGGCAGAGGCCATTCTTTATTCACATCCGTTACTTGTAATCCTAGCAGAGTGCAGGCCCGATCAATGTGTTGGGAGAAGAGGCCCTGTTGGCTGGAGAGGAGTGGAGGGAGGGGCAGCAAGGAGCCTCAGCAACACTGCAGTGCACTCCAGCACTGGCAGCACTCCAGCAGAAAGCCGAGAAACGCTGAAGGAACATGATAGCACTTCCTCCTCCATCACCATCTTCTTCTTTTTCTTTTAAAGAACACTCCCTCTGTAGGAGAGCAATTCCAGAGCACAGAGGACAAACAGGGAACTGGACTTGGATTCTTTAGCAAAAAGTGTTGCAATATGCATACTCCTCATTATCAGAAATTACAGTGACAACAGAAAGAACACCAGCCCTTCCGGAATTTTCTATTTTAGGAGTTAAACCCAGGCTATTCCTCTTCCTGCTGAACACGTCAGCATCCTAAGTATAGTATAAACTTAGCACCTTCCTCATTCCCCTTCTCCTTAGCTGGACAGTGCCTTGCTTCTCAGGTGCTGTCCTGCCCTGGCTGCGGATGCTGCTGGTGTCTCCTTCGCTGCAGCTCGCTCTGCGCTGCTTCTCCAGCTGCCACCACTCCTTTGGGCCCAATTACCACCACGGCCACCACCGGCCCAGAGCCCAGCAATGGCTGGTCCCCATCTGGGAGGCTGGCCCAGCGAATGAATGCTCATGGTCCAACCCTCTGAGGCTCCTGCTCACCCCTCAGCTCAACTATGCACATCCGTCAATCTTGTGTGGGACAATCCACTCCTAACCAGTCCTGGTGGTGTTACTCCCAAAGATGCCTGGGAACCAGGTGTTCAGGGAATTCCAGAGACTTGGCACCAGGACACTTTAAAACCAGCAGGCGGGAGGGCAAGGCCCACACCTGTGGGGCCACTCTAGCAGCCCTGCCTCCTTGGCTGTGCAGCCTCTGCGGTCACTATCTGTACAGTCATGGTCTGGGACTGGGTAGTTGTACTATTTAGTAGCTTTGTGTGCATTTCCCTTCTGTAAGCTTCAATTTTTTAAATCTTTTAAGTAGAAAAGCTTCATGTTAGAGCTGCGGAGAGAGTTCCATGAGGAAAACCTTCAGCGGCTTTTCCTCCCCAGCGGCCCTGAGCCCGGCTGCCTGCTGACCAGCCTGGAGCTTCGGAGGACATTCCATGGTGACCAAGGGCAGGAAGCACAGCTCCGCAGGCAGAGCGCTCACTGAGCCAGGATTTCCAAATGTCGTTTTTTCTAGGAAACTGAAATCTGCATCCCTAGCAATTAGAGCCACCACTGAAGTGCCCCCTGTCCACATGGCAACCCTCCAGCTGGGAGAGGAGAGAGCCTCCCTCCCTTCCCATCTCATCAGCACACTACACGGATGCCACCAGCTTCTCTGTTTCCCTAAGAGCATGGGAGCTCCTGTGGTCACAGATGAGGTCTCACTAATATTTGTCGCTCACTTAGCACAAACCCTCAGTGCCCGGCACAGAACCACTGCTTGGGAAAATGTGGCTGAATGAGTAGGATCTTTCTGCCCTGCCTGGGCTGCTTCCTTATCCCCTGAAGTCCTCTTTAGACTAAACATATTTAGCCTCACACTACTTGTTTCCCAGGTCAACTTAGCAAAGCAGTAGCCAGTTCCACAGGCTGCTTAAAGTGGAAAGAAGATTTTTTTTAAAAATTCAAATGAGAGTTCACCTGTTAGCCTCCACACCCTTCGCCGCCAGTTGCCCAGCAAGCAGCAGTGTCTACATTTGTTCAGGTTCCCCGAGAACCACTCCATGGGGAAGCCTTCCCCAGGGACTGGCACACAGGCCATCTTGCTGAAGGGTGCTGCTGGCGTCCATCACTCTTCCTCCACTGGCCCGCCTCCCCCTCCACCTGCCTGAGAGCCACACTTACCACCTCCCTGCCAAGTCTTGGCGATGAAGTAACACCAGAGGCCTGAGGGCCTGAAGCAGCTGAAAAGCAAAGGGCGTGGCTGTCTATTTAGCCCCACATCTCTAAGCCTGTGATTGCACATCTAATCTAATAAAAGAGTAATATTGAAATTGACCATTTCTACGGGATGCCTAAGCCACGCCCACCAGCCAATCAGAGCGGCTGTATGCAAATTAACCCAGCCAAGATGGAGGCCAGCAGTCACAGAGCTAAAGTAAACAGGCGGCTTCCACTGCACCAGCGATGGAGGAAACTGTCTGCCTAGGCCGGCTCAGCCTCTCTCTGCTCAAGCAACATAGTTGCAATTATAGAAGCCATGGAGCTGAAGTAAACAGCAGGCTTCCATGGCACCAGCAATGGAGGAAACTGCCTGCCTAGGCTGGCTGGGCCTCTCTCTGCTCACGGCAACATTCTTTCAATTATAGAAGCCACGGAGCTGAAGCCAACAGGAGGCTTCATTACCTGCCTAGGCCTCAGCTTAAAGCAACAGTTTCAATTATAGAAGATAAATAAACCCCAGAAACCTGCTTCTAGCCAGCCTTGCTGGGACACTGGGTCAGTGGGAGCTGTGGGCAGCCTGAAAACAGCCCTCAGCCCCACACCCAGGCTGCCCAGGCACCCCAGTAGGGACCCAAAACCTGAAGGGGCTGTGGGCAGCCTGAAAATGCCCCTCAGCTCCTCACCCAGGCTGCCTAGGCACCCCAGTAGGGACCCAAACCCTGAAGAGACTGTGGGCAGCCTGAAAACAGCCCTCAGCCCCTCACCCAGGCTGACCACACCTCCATGGGGTGAGGGTCCCCACTGGAGGGCTTGGCAAGCCTGCAAACAGCCATCAGCCCCTCACCCAGGCTGGCCAGGCATGCCAGCAGGTGGACATCCACTGAGGTGAGGGGTCCCAGACTGCAAGAGGGCACAGGCTGGGTGAGGGCCCCCCCAAGTTCACAAATTTTTGTGCATTGGGCCCCTAGTATATATATAAAAGGTGAGGTGAGCAACCATACGTATGTATGTCCGAACATCTGACCAACCGATCAGCCGGTACATATGTCAAGCAATGGCAATCCTATATAATCCTATATAATAAAAGAGAAACATGTAAATTGACTGTCCCTTCACTATACTCACCAATCAGGAATGAATATGCAAATTAACCCAATAAAGATGGTGGGTTAATTTGCATACACAGGTGCCAGGCTGAGAGCAGAAGTGGGAGAGCCAGCAGCTTGCGGGGACATGGCTCCCTCGGTAGCTCCCAGTGTCGGGAGCACCAGGAATTCTGGGAATAGTAGTTCTGATGGCAGCTCCAGGACCAGAAGCAGGAGCCCAGAGCACAGGGAGCACCAGGAATTCTGGGAATTGTAGTTCTGGTGGCAGACACATTGCAGGATCTCCTAGACACTAGAGCAAAGTGAGCCTGAAGCAAGTTACTGTTGCAGTGAGAGATGGAGGGAAACAAAGGTGAGAGACATAAGAAAAATAAGAGTGTCTAGGAAAAATTGAAGGTAAGATATCCTAAAACTCCCAGAAAATCTCCACCAATGAAGCAAAAAAAAAATAAAAAAAATGCCTCTATTATTCTGTGAGCAACAAACCAAACTGTGTTGGGGGTCTCAGACAATTTGCTCGTATGATTGCAAAGACAGACAGAAATTCCCGGATTGGAGAGGGCTCCCCTTAAGGCTCCCAGATTGAAGTGGGTGTGCAGGTTGGGCTGAGGGACCCCTAGTTTAAAAATAAATGTTGACTCACACATGCACGATACACATAAAGCTCTCAGTTGTTCTGATTCCAAGAATTGATTTGTCCCCATCTGACACTGGCCTCCCATTTAAATTAATTCAAAGACAGTTTCCTGTGATGCCAGCATTTGCGATGACTATTAATGAATCACAAGGACAAGCTCTAGACAGAGAAGGAATATTCCTACCTGACCCATTTTCAGACGTGTCAGTTATATGTTGTTTTCTCTCGAGTTCAAAGAGCATGTGACATTAAACTTAAAGTTGCAAATACTGCATCACAAGGGAAATTAGTCAAGCACTCTGAAAGTGTTTTTACTCTAAATGTGGTGTGCAGGGAGATATTAGAATAAGTTTAATCAATTTATCAGTCGTTATTTTTATCAGTGTTGTTTTTATATCATGTCTTTGTTGTTATATCATGTTGTTATTGTTTATTAATCAATTTATATTTTATTTTCACATACATTTTACTAATTTTCTTTCATCTCTGACACTTCTATTACAGAAAAATGGCAAATAGTAATATTAAAATATTTCTTCTAATTAATTTCCTTTCAATGTGCATGAATTCATGCACTGGGGCACTGGTTGGAAGATAAGAACTTCAGACGTTCTCAATCTTGACACACAAAGTACCACCTGTCTGAGTGAAGTTCAAGATCTCCACAAGGTCGTCATCCATCAGTGGATTTTCAAGATCTGCCTGCAAACTGACCCACCCTCCCACTCTCCCCCCGTCTCCCCCTGGTGTCTTCACCACACAGTGGCCATGCCAGGGACTCTTTGCGATGAGAAGAGCAGCTCTGGTACTTGTGAGGCCAGGCAGACGACAGGAGTGGCGTCACAGGATTCTGCACAAGGAAGAGAGCCCTTCCACATTCTCACCAGCTCCCCCGACTTTGTCCCTCCCAGAACGCACATCCAATCAACTGCACACTGCTTAAATTATTCCTGAGCCCCAGGACTTAAAGAGGTTGAGCAAGAACTTAGAAGCTCACACTCACCAAATGTTTAGAAAGACATGTATCCAGAGTGCCCTGTGCCCTCCAGAATGCAGTTCTAACCCCTGTGATGACCCACCATGCCCACCGCTTACGCACTTAAGAGTCATCTCTGGCCATGGCCAGTGTTGCTCAGCGGATAGAGCTCGGCCTGCAGACTGAAGGGTCCTTGGTTCAATTCTGGTCAAGGGCATGTGCCTGGGTTGCAGGCTCGATCCCCAGTAGGGCGTGTTTAGGAGGCAGCCAATCAATGATTCTCCCTCATCATTGATGTTTCTATCTCCCTCTGCCTTCCTCTCTGAAATCAATAAAAAATATACATATATTTTTTTAAAAAGAGTCATATCCATATTACCAGTATATGTATTATCTCATTTAGTCATTATAACCATCCCTTGAGGCAGATACAGTGCCTTCATTTAACAGATAAAACTGAATCTTAGAGTTTAGTAACTTGCCCAACATGGAATAGAAATTTGAATGTACATCACTTTGACCACAAACTCTAGTCCCAGGCAAACCCCTATGCACCTGCCCAAGGAGCCCCACACCCAGGCCACAGGAACAGGAGCGCACGGCCTGTTTCCACTGGGGGTTAATCTGCACAGCAAATGGAGGCTAGGAGAGGGGCTGGAAGCGACTTGCTGTTGACTCCTGAGCACAGTCCTGTACCCATCTGCCCATCGTGTGGAGCAAGAGGGGCAGCATGCGCATGAGCACACATGCTTTTAAAAAGGGCGAGACCACTGTCCCTTCCACCAGACAGCTCCACTGCAGTTAGTTGAGACCCAGTAACAGACGAAACCGAAGGACTAGTAAGATTGCCCACATGACCCCAGTTTCATATAATCTCAGGGACATCAAATCATTTCTTTGGACCTCACATTTCTGTCCTTCTGCCATTCAAATTTTATTAAACTATAGCTACACATCAATACTGTGGGTGCTGGTTAAGAACACAGATCCAAGAGCCAGCCTGCCTGGTTCTATCACTTACTAGTTATGTGCCTGTGGCAATTTAAAAATCTCTGCACTTCATATTTGCCCATATTAACCAAGGGGCTAATATCCAAAATACACAAAGAACTCATATAATTTTCCACTTAAAAATAAAGGCAATCCAATTTTTAAAAATGGACAAAAGACCTGAATAGACTCTTGTCCAAAGAGGTCCAAAGAGGACTTACAGATGCCAATAAACCTATGAAAAGATGGTCAGCATCACTAATGATAAGAGGATGCAAACGAAAGCCACCCTGAGAGATCAGCTCACGCCTGTCAGAAAGGCTGTCATCAATAAATCAACGAACAGCAAGTGTTGTCGAGGACGTGGAGTAAAGGGAACCCTGCTGCACTGCTGTTGTGATTGCAAATTGGTGCAGCCACTATAGCCACTGTGGAAAACAGTATGGAGTTCCCTGGAAAAATTAAAAACAGAATTGCCTTATGACCCAGCAATTCCACTTCTAAAATCATCCGCAGAAATCCAAAACAGTAATTTGAAAAGATATGTGCATCTCTCCATTCACTGCAGCCTTATTTACAATAACCAAGACATGAAAGTAACTTAAGTGTCCATCAATATATGGGTGGATAAGAAGATGTGGTATATCTATACAATGGAATACTACTCAGCTATAAAAAAGGAATAAAATCTTACCATTTGTGACAACATAGATAGACCTGGAGGATATTATGCTAAGTGAAATAAGTACTAGAGAGAAAGATAAACGCTGAATGATTTCACTTATATGTGAAATCTTTTTAAAAAAGGAATAAATGAACAAACTAAACAAACACTAACTCACAGATACAGAGAACAAATTGCCAGATGAGAGGTGATTGAGCAGCAGGGTGAAAAAGGTAAATAGATTAAGAATTATCAATTGGCAGCTACAAAATAGGCACAGAATGTAAAGTACAGCATAGGGAATATAGTCGATAATATTGCAATCTAGATATGGTGTCAAGTGGGCACTAAACTTACCAGGGAGATCACCTAGTAAATTACATAAATGTCTAATTATTGTGCCAGCAAAAAGCTAACCACTGTACTGAAACTAATAAAATATTGTATGTCAACTGTGACTAAAAAATTGTTTAATCTCTGTGCCTGTTTTCTCATCTTAAATGGGAATAATAATAGTTCCCATCTCATAAACTTGTTGTGGGAATGCACAAAATAATGAACATGTAAAGTGTTCAAAATATTTTCTGGCACACAGTAGGCACTCAAGAAAAGCTAGCTATGAATATTCAGTGTTTGGTCTGGAAACAGTGAAGGTGATGAGTTAGCAATAGGAAATGCAAATGAGGAACACCTAGTAAACCTCTATTCTGTGAGAAATACCATGAACTAAGGGAAATGCAGAGTGAGTGCGCGCACACACACACACACACACACACGCGCGCCTCACCTCTTGTTCTCATAAATGCTATTTGCTGTTCTGTGTAGACAAAACAATGGCTCCCAAGGGTGCCCACGTCCTAAGCCTGGTGAATGGGTTCCTTTCGCAAAACGGACTCTGCAGGCCGGTGAAGCTAAGAGCCTTGAGCTGAAGAGGGTTCATCAGAGAGATGATAACAAGGGAGAGAAAGAGCAGGATCCGGAGGCAGAGAGGAGGGGCAGGCGATGACGCAGGCGATGACAGGAGTGGAGTCTCCATGAGGCATCTGAAGGTGGAAGAGGAACCGCCAGCTGAGCCGGGAAGGAAGGAGGCTCGCCTCACGGCCTCAGGGCGGTTACAGCTCCAGTGACATCTTCATTTTTGCCCGTTTTACCCACTTTGGACCGCGGAGCTCCAAGCCATGAGCTAAATCGGGCTGTTTTGTCACGGAGTTTGTACAGCAGCAACAGGAACTGCTGCGTGGCTTTGCTGCATGTGTGAGGTCCCACAGCACCTCTGGTTTTCAAAAAGCCACTTGCTAACTCACTGTGACTCACATCCCTACTTTCCAAGAGTGAAATAAGGATTTAAACTTCCAGAGGGAAGTGTTCACTTTGATGGAACTGGCCCCTTAAAGGGCTCCTCACCGCCCGCACTGCGACAGAATTCTCCGGAGCAGCGGACTGGCTCCACACGGCAAAGCCGAGGTTCGCAGACTTTCTGGAAGAGCCTCGAAGTACCATGACCCAACGTTCATGACGAACACCAGTATTGCTGTGTGTGCACGGTTTTTTGTGGTTTTGTACTTTTATAAACACTGCCTCATTTTGATTCACTCAACCTATAGCAATAACTTGCTCAAAACCACATCCTCGGAAAGGGACAGATCCAGAACTTGAACCCAGCCTTTGATCTCTAAAGCCAATCTTCTTTGCCCCACAGCAGAGCATAACTTCTGCCCCTACCTTCCTGGGGGGGTAACGGACAACCATGGATGCCTCCCAACACCTGCTCTGCTGCTGGTGCGAGACTCCCTCCCCTGCCAGCCCACCCTGCTTCTCAGAGGCAACCTTTCCACTGCCTAGCTACATGTCAGCTTCATCTTCTCTAGGCTAAGACATGAATACATGGCAGGAAGAGGGAGCAAAACAGAAAGGAAGGCTAAGAGACCAACCCAATCCTCCAGAAAACAGCCAAAACCTTGTTAGAAATTGATTTCTTGGAGGCAGAGCCTGGACTCGGGGAAGTAGCGTGATGTAGAGAAGAGAACTGTGGTCCGGGCTGGGGGTCGGGGCCTGAGCGCCTCTCCCACTGCCATCCAGCGGCCGGTCCTGAGAAGTGACTTCACTCGCTCGTCTTGGTGCTCACAGGTAACAGGAGGGCGCTGGGCGAGGTCCGCTCTCCTCCCCATCCCGCTACGCGTTTCTGAGATGCTATGTCTGTCGGCTTCTTCCGAGGAGGGCTGCTCTACTTCAGCAGGTGCAGCTGAGCTGTCCCAACTCAAGCAGAACCCGGTGAAACTTCTCTTCCATCATACAGGACTCTCAAGTCAGGAGCAAGTGGTTACTGTTACACAATTTCACATTAGGAAGTCTAGGAAGTGAGTAATTAACGTTTCTTGCAAACCTACATTTAAAACTGTACTTTCTGTGTTGACATTTTCAGTGTCTACCAACTTTAGAATTCTACTCCCACAAGCACAAAACCTCAGCACGGCTGCCCTTTCTTTGGGATAAATGCATTTCCTCCAACCTTGACTCAGGGTCCTAGTTCAAGGTCCTTTCCTTGTTTCCTCCTCCATCTCCCTTCCACTATCATTTCTTCCACAGCACCCAAAACATCCATCATCTGTTCTTCTTTCACTCTTCTCCAGACTGCAAGTGAGGGTGGACAGACCCAAGTGTGCCAAACAACATTCAATAGCTTAGAAAACTGAGAAAGCCTTCCCTGATGGGTTGGGTCCCTAGAATTACTCCAGCCCCTCCTGAGCATCGGTGTCTTACAGGCAGAGCCTAGGCCCTCCGTTTCCCTGAAGAAGTATTTCTGATGGAGGAGGCAGTGGCAAGGACTCACTGGAAACAGGACATAGGAAATGAGCCTAGTGCCTGGCAGGCCGAGACCTCAGCATCTGTGACCAAACAGGGCAGGGACTGAGGAGGACTGTCAGTGCTCCACCCACAGCACTAAGCTCGACGCCAGCAGTAAGGACCGGGAAGGAGTAGGTTGCTGCATGAAGGGTCACTTCACCCAGGACAATCAGGGGACCTCCAAGTCGCTGGGGGAGAGGGGGAGGGTATCTGTACTGAGGTAGAATGTGGGGTGGGTAAAATCTGTAGGTGAATTTAGCAGGGGGGACTCTAAAGGGCAGGTGATGCTTACATCAGGGATTCAATGATCTGTCTATTCCAGCCAGAGGGCGGTCAGCAGCTCGGTCTCAGGGAGCAGAGCCCAGCATCCTGCAGGAGCTGGAGGAACGCAGTGGCTGGCGTTGGTGTCGGCGGGCGGGACACCAGAAACCCTCGCAGAGGCTATGGGATCGTTCACAAGCGGCCATTTCACTCACTTGGGAAATGCAAAGGAAACGTTTTGTTGACCGGAATCTTTTCATGAAGCTCTCCCCTCCCCTGTCTTCTCCCAGGCTCTCCATTTGGCTCCTTCCTACCTCTCCAGCCGCTCCTCCTGCCGCTGTCCTCCTTCCTCCACCCCAAACTTCTTCCCCTGGATTGGTTTCACTTCTTTTCTTCACACTCTGTCTATTCATTACACCCGCCCTCACGTGTCCACCACCACCAATGCCTGCCTGCATTTCTAGCTGTCTTCTTCTCTAAGCTCCAGATCCCTATGTCCAATCACTCCTTCATGTGTTTGTAGAATCTAATACGTCTCAAACCAAACCTGTCCTGATCCTCTAGCCCTAGTCCTTCCTCTAAAAGGGCCGTGTTGCTGGTGTGGCTCAGTGGATTGAGCATCGGCCTGCGGACTGAAGGGTTCCAGGTTCGATTCCAGCCAAGGGCACATGCCTGGATTGCAGGCTCAGTCCCTAATGGGGATACGCAGGAGGCACCTGATCAATGATTCTCTCGCATCATTGATGTTTCTATCGCTCTCTTCTTCTCCCTCTTCCTTCTCTGAAATCAATAAAAATAATATTTATAAAATAAAATATAAATAAAAAAATAAATAAAAGAGCCCTGTTGACTGTGGGTTCTCTCCAGGTTAATATCATCTCTGCCTTTCCACTTTCTCTAACTGTTCATCTTAAACCACCTTTCTGTTCCTCCACTCTTCACGCCCAACAGATTATAAATCCTATTAATTCAACCTCAAAAACACCTCTAGAATGGCTCTGTCATCTTAATCCAAGCCCTATCTACCTCTCTGCTCCCTTCTGGTTTTTATACTGACTTCCGTAGGGAAAGTGCTTTAAAACGTCACTCTCCATAATGTTGCGGTCTGACAAATTTCTCTGCTCTCTGCTCTCATCTCTCGCGATCCTCTTGTCTCCTTCCCACAGCCCTCAGCTCCCCCTGCTTCTCACATTGATCTCTGCGCTATCCTCTCTGACAGAATGCCCTTCCACCTAGAACGTCTATTCAATGTCTTTCTTGCCTGGCACCTTCTCTACTTTCCTGAACCTTCTCCAGTTGCACGAATTGTTTTTTTCCTGTGGTCCTATAGAGCTTCCTTCAAACCTCTACAGCACTGATTGTATTGCATCGCTTTATGGTTTATGCTGTTCTCTCTTGCGGAAGCTGAGCGCCTCTAAAGAAAGACAATCTTCACATCCCTAACAAGTTCCTAGCATGTGGTGGAGGCACCAAGTCAGTGTGCAATGGGAGAATGAATAATTTCCGATGTAAACCCAGGCCCAAGATGGCCAGGTAGGGTGTGTGTGTGTGTGTGTGTGTGTGTGGCAGCCAACATGTCTCTTTTGCTTTCTAAACCAGACTGCAGCATAGGACCCAGGGACTCGCTGAGACAGAGGCAGCAGGAGATGAGCAGAGTGATTCAAGAAGCCATGTTTAAACTGAAACATGCCTCTATCTCAGTCTGAACTGCCTCTGATCTCCCCAAGCTCCTGCCTCTTACACGTATGAAAGTATTGCTCTCATGTTATTTGCACTTGGAAGTGTACCTCGGCTCTGCCTGGCTGCATCGGCCTCTTCATGCCCTCACAGAGTTACTGAGCCTGTCTTCTGTACCACATTTTATCATACATTTCTATCTTCCATACTAGTTTACAAGTGGCCCTGAGAACAGATATTACTCCTTATTATCTTTTACCCCCACCTACTTGCCTGTAAATACACAGTGACTGCCTGTGCATCCTATCTAATAAAGAGGGAATATGCTAATTGATGTTCACGCTGACACAAATATGGCAGTGCCTGCAGCCAATAAGAAGGGAATATGCTAATTGACCGCCCCACCCTCAAAGACAGTGGCACCCACAGCCACAAGACGGTCAGCAGGGGAGGGCAGTTGTGGGCAATCAGGCCAGCAGGGGAGGGAAGTTGTGGGCGATCAGGCCAGCAGGGGAGGGCAGCTGGGGGTGACCAGGCTTGCAAGGGAGGACAGTTGGGGGAGACCAGCCCTGTAGGGGAGAACAGTTAGAGGCGACCAGGACTGTAGGGGAGGGCAATTAGGGGCCACCAGAATGGCAGGGGAGGGCAGTTGGGGGTGATCGAGCCAGCAGGGGAGGGCAAATGGGGGCGATCAGGCCAGCAGGGGAGCAGTTAGGCATTGATCAGGCTGGCAGGGGAATGGTTAGGGTAGATCAGTAGGCAGGCTGGCGAACAGTTGGAAGCCAACAGTCCCGGATTTTGAGAGGGATGTCTGGCTGCCAGTTTAGGCCTGTGAGATCGGGCCTAAACTGGCAGTCAGATATTCCCCGAGGGTTCCAAGATTGGAGAGGGTGCAGGCTAGGCTGAGGGACACCTCCCTCACCCCCAGTGCACGAATTTCGTGCACGGGGGCTCTAGTTAGGAAAAAAATGTATCACAGGACACTTGCTATGGTGATAAGACAGATACAATGTTTTGCTTTGTTTTCTTGTCTTGTTCTTTGAAGATTTCCATTGTTCAAAGAGAAAAGATCACTGTGGGTGGAGGTGGCTAAAGACCCTGGACCAGAACTCTGTCCCTTTGCAGGTAGCTAGTGACCATCTCACCACCTCACTTGCTCACTGGGTGAAGCTCACTTAGGCTTCAGGGAGAGGGATGAGAAGATGGAGACAGGAGAGGGACCGGCAAGGAAGGCGAAGAGAAGCCAAATGTATTCCGGCTGCACTAGGCCTCCAGGTTGGGTAAACTCTGATGAGGCAAAGGAGGAGGGAGGGGCAGGCTTCGGGCGGAGTGAGGAGCACACACAGGCGTCCCGCAGGGCACCCAGTGGCTCGCACAGCTCTTGGCGAACTTGTCTGTTTAAACAGACTGCACGCAGCAGCCACTGGCACAGACTCTCCTCTCCAAGTGCTTCCTACCCAAGAGCAGGGAACAAACAGGCAGTAGCGCATGCTCACAGTAAATATTTGTGAATGAGGCACAGCCAACTCGGAAGCAGGATTCTAAACAACGCTGCTGCTTGACTATGGAGAAGGGTTATCCAGCAAACCTGAGAGCATGGCTGCCTCTGGCCATCAGTGTTGTCAGCTCCTCTGAGGCTGGGCCAGACTCCCGCAGCTGCTTCCCACTGGGGTGGGCCCAGGCCTGGGGAGCTCCCTGCCTCCGCGCTTTAAGTACAAGAATGTTTCCAATGGGACAAAGGACCACAATGGGGATGTTACACAAACAGCTGGTGGCCCTGCTGAAGAGGGGCTGGCTCTTTAATTAAAAAGGTGCCCACGAGCACCCCCAGGAGCTGGATCCAGGCACTGAGCTCCTCCCGTTTAGCCAGCACTTCAGCCATATTTGCAAGGAAGACATTATGACCCGATTGGAAATTACACTAATGCCTCCCAGGGAAACCATTCCTGTAACTGCTGCCTCCTGTCTGACTCTTCCCATCTCTTCATTCTGAAATAGCAATGATCTCGAAGAGTTTCCTTTAAATGGATGAGAAGAGAATTTGACAATAAACCTCTAGGGAAAACAAAACAAAATAAAAATTAAAACAGAAAAGCCAGACACTCTGGAACAGAAAAGAACCGTATACCTGAAGCAGTGAAAATACCTCTCTGCTGCCCCAACACCTGCCCTGTCACCCCACGGCACCCGACATGCCAGGCGCCGAGAGGCAGTGGCTGACGTCAGCCCTGGACTGGGAGCACCAGGCCGGGAAAGAGAGTGTGAGTCCAAACAGCCCCGCTGTGAGCCAGGAGCAGAGCGGGTGGGGATGAGCTTTCATTGTGTCACCGCTGAGCAGCGGGAGGAGCACAGCCAGCAGGACGCCTGGCTCCCGAGGGCCTGATCCTGAAACTGGACGTCCTCTTCTCCTCCCAAGGATTGCAAAGAGTTTAGGAGGATGCTGTGCACACGGTGGACAGAAAAGGGGTCACACACTAAACCCGCCACGCTCAGGGGAGGCCTCTGTGCGGCCTCACAAACTCAGAGACCCACAGTAACCTCACAGGACAGTCTGAAACCAAAACTAAAAGCAGCTTATGGCACAGGGGCATGTGCGAGGCCAGTATTTTTCACTCACAAAAGTCAGTCTTCACCTCAACGAAGCCTGTCTGTTGTCTTTTTTGCATCTACAATAACATGCCTTTGGAAGAAGTAAGTTCCTCCTTTCCCACCCTCAGCGCCACCCTGCACCAGAGCACAGCCACAGCCCCCTCGCTGCCATCATGCTCACTGTCAACTCCGGACACTTGCCTTGCAAAAGCATGTGTGCACCTGTTTTACTTTCTGTCCAACCCCAGAGCTCTCCCCACAACCCATCACCAATGAATTTCGTGTAGCCCACTTAGGTCTTCCCTCTGATGCTGATGCACAGAATAAATGGTAAAACTGCCATTTTTAAGAGTATTTTCTCAATCTGCTGAGATGTTGCTTCTCCCGTGCAGAGGAGCCATTCGTAAGTGTTTTCCATTTTTTTCCTCTCCAGGGCTGGACTGTATTCCATTTGAAACTAATAAGAAGACAACCATATGGCCCTCCTCTCAATCCCCAACCCAGGCTATTTATCACCGTCAGCAGCATGAATGGCACTGGTGCTGGCTCTGCCTCCCCAGGCCTGGCACCTCGGGCATCTACAGCAGCTCTGCCTCCCCAGGCCTGGCACCCTCGGGCATCTATAGCAAGGGGCTCTGGAGAACAGGGCTGGAGAAAGGCTGAAGTGCCTAGGGCACCACCAGCTGCCTCTACCCACACTACTTCCTGCCCACAGTTCAGTGAGTAGAGGGAGCTGTGAAAGTGGAGGGTAATCCAGCTACACAGGGAGCTGGCAAAATAAAATGCCATCGGAGCAGCCACACCTGCCTCCTCTCTGGGCTTTGCCAACGCCTGGCATTCCCCAACTGTTTGCATGGAACAGCACCCTGAGCCTCACAACAATTCTCTGCATTCGACTATTATCGCAACATTTCACAGACAGGGAAACTGAGACTCAGTGGATTCAGCTACTAACCCAAGGTCATCAGCTGCTGAGGGGCAGAACTGGGATTTGAACCCAAGATGTGTCAACAGCCATCACAAGTTTAGACTTCGGGATATCAGCAAGTAATGACAGGGTCTCTTCTGGACAGGTTGTCCAGAGAGGGCCGCCCTGACCCCACACACACCTCAGATGCCTGCTGACAGCTCCACCACTACTGTCATTGGCAGGAGCAGAGCTGGTAGGAGACACAGGACTCTCTAATTTTGTTGTCTCTCAGAAAAGCAAAACCCTCAGCTCTGAGAATTACTGTCCACTCAGTGAAAGGCAACTAGAGTTTGCGACACCAGAGGACACCATGTGACACTCAATCTTCTGAAACTCAGTTTTCTCATGACATGATCATGTCTGAACCTTGATAGTGATTATGTTTATAAATCTGCTTTGTAATCTCTAAAGGGGTCTGAAAGCTAAGGTATCATTAGAATGTAACAGGAAGTTTTCATAGAAACTTGTACAAAGATTATAATTGTGTTCCTAGCACATTAACATAAATCAATATCTACTCAGGAGTCACAGGAAAAAAGCTACTGATGCAGCAATATCACAGCTGAGTCTCAAAAATATCAGAAAAGCCCTGACCGGTTTGGCTCAGCGGATAGAGCGTTGGCCTGTGGACTCAAGGGTCCCAGGTTCGATTCTGGTCAAGGGCATGTACCTTGGTTGCGGGCACATCCCCAGTGGCGGGTGTGCAAGAGGCAGCTGATCAGTGTTTCTCCCTCATCGATGTTTCTGGCTCTCTGTGTCTCGCCCTTCCTCTCTGTAAAAAATCAATAAAATACATATTTTAAAAATATATATATATATATCAGGAAAGAAGCCAGGCAGGCCTGGCAGTATGCACGGCACCAGTCCACTTACACATAAGCCTAGAAAATGTCCCTAATCTGGAGGTGCAGGAAGCGGGCCGTCGCAGCCCAGGGTGGGGTGCAGAGAGCCTGACAGCAAAGGGGCATGAGAAACCTCTTAGGGGTGATGGGCAGGTACTGTGCCTATGATGCTGATCCCGTGTGCTCACATATCCAAGCTGACCACCCTCTGAACAGGTGAACGCAGCACATAAATGAGACCTGATGGAAAAGACACAGGCCAAGGTGTTTCCTTTTGAACTGTTTCCTCTGAACGTGGTCACTGGACTTACAGCTGTAGCCCAAGGCTGCCCGAAGACATAGCCCCAGGCTGGCTATGTCCTCACTTATCAGAGCCTCTTCTCACCTTTTTCTTTTTAACCCTCATCCCAGGGGATAATTTTCCATTGATTTTTTTGTATTTTTGTTTTGTTTTGTTTTGTTTTAGAGAGAGTGGAAGGGATAGGGAGAGACAGAAAGAGAGACATCAATTGATTGCCTCCCACACATATCCCACCAGGGCCTGCAGCCAAGGCAGGTGCCCTCGACTGGAATTAAACCAACCCTTCAGTCCATGGGCTGACACTCTATCCACCGAGTCAAACCGGTCACGGCTCAACTCGTCTTTAAAATGAGGCTCTAATCACGAGCTTTGCCTCCCAGGGTGGCTGTACTGCTCAAGAGGGAGATTTGGTGAATGAGAGCAATTTCTCAACTGTCAACACAAATGGAGGGGAGTGCTGTAGCACCGGCCTTGGGTAGATGACAGACTTCCTCGCCCTGCCCACCTGGAACATCCCTTGGTGACTGGGGGCCACGGTCTGTCTTCTCTTTCTCCACAACAAACCTGGGAAAGCAGCTGTAGCCCCATCCAGAATCCGCCACAATTCAGAAACGGTGAGGTGAGCGAGAATTCTCAGGGAATCCAACCATGTCAACTACCAGGTGAGCTGGAGAAGGCCACAGACACCGGACATTTTAACTCATGGGCTCTCCAAGTTCCTCTCAGCTCCTGTGCAGCCAGCTTTGAGCTCCTGTATCTCTGGGCAGGGGGTGCAGCTAAGGCAGCTTCCTGTCCAGGGTGAAGTTGAGGCACTCCTTCCAGCTCTCTCCTGCAGCTGTCTTATTCGTGCGCTAGGTGTTGCCCAAATATTATCAGCAGAAAAGACAATGAACAGCATCTGGGGCTCCTTGCTGAGGACTCAACCACCCTCACACCCAAGCCAACATAATCATATCATAATCACCCTGCTTGTGTCCAGATTATACCGGTAACTTCTCCAAGTCCTCTCCTACCCTGACACAAAGACTTGTGATCACACAGACAGACCCTGCGATGCCTGGTCAGGATCTTAACAAAAAGGGGTTCAACAGAAGACCTAAACGCACCCAGGAGTCAGTCAGTCAGAAGCTGAACTGGAAGGTCATCTGACCCCGGTCACAAGGTCCTTTTGCAAGATTATCTCTCGGTCATTAGGAAACATGCTAAAGTCTTTGGCCGCAGGCAGCCTCAAACCCCAACCAAAAAAAAAAAAAAAGCAGAGTTGTATCAGCCACTGCTCCTCAAATGCATTGTTCAGTTGGCCTCACGCTACAGAAGAGATAAGAGATGAGACATAAGAGATGAGAACCTCGTTCCCCAGACACTGCCAGGCGGGCCGGGGAGAGGACCCATGAGAAGGCCTATGCCCGCGACTCGCCCAGCATTCCTGTGCAGCCATCCTCTTCCTCAGGACTTTGCCCAGTACACACACTTTCTTCCCTTTCCTTCCCACCCATCCTGCTCCGGTCTTGACAAAGCTGGACCTTTATTTTTAGAACTTTTGGAACAGAACAGAACTATTCGACATGGATAAAAAGGAAAGAAAAAGAAAGGGATAGGCTATTTTGACTCCTTGAGTCTTTTCTTCCTAAGACCTCCCTCGCATTTCCTCGCCTTCCAGTTGCTTCCACACAGACACCACTCCTCACCCCTTCTCCACATGCCAGGTGTTGTCCCGGCACCATCTAGGTTGAGCTAAAAGGTCAGAAGGTGAGAGGGGAAGTCAGCACAGGTCCAAGGGTGTGAAGAGCTGGACAGCATAGCCGAGGTCACCCCGGGTGCTCAGACTTCCTCCCTGTCGCTCAGACAAGCACTGAAGAAGCAGATGCAGATCAATCCTGTGCCCCTAGGAGGCCGTGGGGTCCCGAGGAGGCACGTGACTTCTCCAAGACCACAGGCCACTCACGCTGGAATGGGGCCTGGCTCCTGAGCTCTCCGGCAGCACCCAGAGCCAGGGGAGGCTCCCTGTGCAGCACAACACTCCGTCCATAGAGCTGTCGGCACTGGCTGCCACTGCCTTGTCTTCCCAGGTATCGGTGTCATCCCTTACTTCCTCCCCTCTGAGATCTCACAGCAGTTAGCATTCACTGAGTACTTCCTATGTCCACTTCTGAACACTTTACCTGTTATTCATTCTATTGTCTTAGCCATCCATACATGTCCCAGACATGTGTCCTTCCTTCTTCCCTTCACAGCCAAGTCATCCTGATCCCAGGAGACCATCCCTGCTCTCTCCTGCTTCCAAGGTCATCCCGCTCCTTCCTCCAGGCCTCAGGCCTAAAAGGAGGCTTCTCAGAAGCTAAGCCTGACACCCTTGCTTGCTTACTTCTCAACTGTCCAAGATAAAGCTAACGGTCCGCTCTCTGAAATCTCCAGTGGCCTGGGGAGCGGTCCCTTCTTACTGACCTGAGTTTTGTTAAGGAGAAGGCTGACCACATCGGCCTTTCCAGGGGGAAGCAGAAGAGATGCCAACCTAGGCAGGGAGTGGAACCAGGTCAGGAATGCCAAGGGCTCCTGGAGGCAGAGAATTTGAAGGAGACAGAACACTCTCAGCTTTTCAGTAAAGAGAGGCAGTGGTTAGCAGTAATAGTAGCTGTGATGGGCTGAATAATCCAGGAAGCCCTCCATACACCCACAGGTGTCTTTATAGGAAAGAGACGGAGATCTGACCGACAGGAGAGAAGGTAATGCGACTGTGGAGGCAGGAACCACAGTGATGCAGCCACAAGCCAACGAATGCCAGCAGCCCCTAGGAGCCGGAAGAGGCAAGGAACGGATTGTCCCCGAGAGCCTCCGGATGGGGCACAGCCCTTCCTTTCAGCCTGGTGATGCTGATCCAGGGCCTCTGTCTTCCAGAACCATGAGAGAATACATGTGTGTTGTTTTAAGTCACCCCGTTTGCGGTAACTTGTTACAGAAGCCACGGAAATGAATGCAGTTGCTGGCATTTCATGGCTGCCCACTCTGTACCAGGCCTTTCACTAAGTATTTATCCACATTAACTCACTCTATCCTGGCCCTGGCCATGAGGCCTGTGCCGAAAGGCACACTGCCTGGGCTTAAATCCCCAATTCACTGCTCATTGATGTGTCGCCATATGTAACCTCTCAAACCCACTTCCCAGCTCATGAAATGGGGTATTAGTTTCCCTTCTCACTGGGTGGCTAAGACGACAGAATGAATAACAGGTAAAGTGTTCAGAAGTGGACATAGGAAGTACTCAGTGAATGCTAACTACTGAGATTGGGGGGGGGGGGGGGGGAGGGGAGGAAGTAAAAATGAGACCATCATCCGAATGTCAGGAGAAGGGCACGCCTCCTGGACCCAGTGCAGTAAAAAGATGCCCTTTAAAGCCGGCTTGAGTGGCTAACATGATGGTCTGAGCAGTCAAGACTAGACAATGGTAGCGCTAACACGCCCTCGTTTCTTGGAGGGGAGGTGCCTCTGCGGGTGCTAATTCTGCAGCATGTCCAGCACTCCCGCCCCTCATCCCATCCCTGGGGACAGCTCACCAATCCATCCCACAGACACTCCCTGCAGAGCCCACGCCTTCTCCCTGCAACTCGGGCATCAGGACCGGGCGGTGCTTGGAAGCCAGTGGAAGAGAAACGGGTCCATCCATGGCCTTCCCAGCCGGCGGGTGAATGAAAGGCAGGTCAGCTTTGAGGCAGAGGTGCAGCAGGTT
Organism: Murina feae; assembly: GCA_004026665.1. Lineage (NCBI taxonomy): Eukaryota > Metazoa > Chordata > Mammalia > Chiroptera > Vespertilionidae > Murina > Murina feae. Next base: position 1,688 of record PVJC01009610.1, on the reverse strand, counting down.
AGAGAAGAGCAAGCGCGGCCGGCCCTCCCCCGTCCCGGAGCGCACGAGGGACCGTCCATGCCTCCGCCTTCCCCATAAAGTTCGACAACTCCCCCCTCGGGGATGTAATTCGGAGACGCCGCGCCGCAGCTCCCCAGCTCCCCGAAGGGTGTCCCCCCAAAAGCTGCAGGCGCCCCAGGGGGAAGGGCTCCTAGGCCCGGGGCCAGCCCACAACCGAGACGCCCAGCTCCACGGACTCCGGCTGCCGCCTCCACAGCCCAGGCCGCTCGCAGGGCTGCAGGGCGGCCACCTGCGCTCAGCCCGGCCCGCCTCGCCCTCCGGGAGCGGGGACGAGGGAGCCCCGCGCCCCCCTCCTCTCGGACACCGGTGTCCGCGCTGCCGGCAACCCCCAGCGAGAACCGAGGGGCCAGGTCCCCTCGAGAACCGAGGCACGGCTTCTCCTCGCTCCTTCCTCCCCATCACGGAACGCGGCCCCACCCGCGCGCTCCTCCCACTCGGGGAGACGGAACCGAGCGGCCTCGGAGCCGGAGCCGCGGCAGCAGAAGCGCCAGCCTCCAGCCCCGGCCCCTTCCGTCCCCCGCCCCCGGGGGTCCCGGCCAGCCCGGCGCTCCGGTCCCGAGCGGCCTTGGGGACCCCGGGGAGCCCGCGAGATAGCGGCTGAGCCCCGCGGGCGGAGGCGGGCGCTGGGCAAGTCCCAGGGGCTCCCCTCCGCGCCGCGCCTTCGGGCTTCCCCCCGCCCCCGCCCACAGAGCGCCCCGCCGGCCCCGCGGGACACGGAGCGGCGGCCCCGGCGGCAGCCCGCACTTACGCGCGCGCCCGCGGGAAGCCCATGGACAGGAGCAGGTCGAGCGCGGATCCGTGCCTGACGGTGCCCGGCCGCTGCTGGCGGCTCCGGCGCGGCGCCACCTGGGCGTACAGCTCCTCCCTCGCGGCCATGCCGGGATCCGCCGTGCTGGGCCCCGCTGCGCGGCCCGCCGTCGCTCGGGAGGCGCGAGCCCGACCGTCCGGAGGGCGGGGACCCGGGCCGGGCCGGGCCGGGGCGGGGCGTCCGGCGGCGGGCGGGCGGGAGGCGGCGGCGCTCGGGGCTTCCTGGGGCGGCCGCGGGGCCCGAGCTGCCGCAGCGCCGGACCCGGCCGTCCGTCCTCGGCCTCCGGCGCCCGCCCGCGCGCCGAGGCTGCTGCGCCCCCGCCCTGCCCTCCGCGGCGGCGGGGAGTTTTGAATGGACCCGGCCCCGCCCGCCCGCCCTCCCTTAAAGCGGCCGCGCGCGGGGCGCTGGCGGCGGGGAGGCGGGTCCCGGCTGCTGGGCGCGGGGCTCCCACGGGGCTGCGTGCGCGCGAGCTGGGGAGTCGCCCGGCTCCCGGCTCCCGGCTCCCGGCTCCCGGCTCCCCTGCCTGCAGACGGGGCTGCAGCGGGGGCGGCGGCGCTGACGGGGGCGCAGACCTGGGGGAAGGCTCTGCTCCCCGGAGACCCCGCGAGCCGAAGAGGGTGTCGCAGCCTTGAAGGCCCTTCCACCGGCCCGTGGACCAGTGGCCACGGAAGCAGCCTCCACGGCTGACACGCTGAGGTCAGAGGGGGACCTCGGGCTGGGCCCGGAGGGGAGGGGGCAGGAGGGGCTGAAAGGGGAAGAGGGAGGAGGCTGTGGCGGAGGGAGGAGGAGGGGGAGGGGGAGGGGAGAGGGGAAGGGGCGG